>ML432288.1:30459-98432 GCA_005239525.1 Nicotiana knightiana | reverse complement strand
TTACATTGAATTCGTCTTTAAGTTAGTTGTCTCTTTAATCTCTTAATTTACTATTTTAGATTGATTTTAGTAAAATATTTGTTTAAGTTTAGTTTAGTTGATAGTTAATCACAAGTCCCTGTGGGTACGATATCTGGACTTAAAATCCTATATTACTTGTCGACCACGTACACTTGCGTGTGCATTGGGAAATAAACCAACATCGCTCTATAGTCAGGTGGTTCCCCATGTTGGTTTGGGACCTATGCATTTGTACTATGAGGTTTTGAGATTTGATCATGAGAGCCCTATTGCTTTGGGCCTTGTGCATATGTATTGAAGATCCATTATGTAGCTCTCATATATATATTTTGCTTGGTTTATTATCCTGATGTGTTTTCTTTACTTAAAAAGCATGTCTAAGTAAGAGATATTACTGTGCTTCTGCCTTTATGTCCATTTGATGAGATCATGCCTTATGTACTACTTTACTCTACGTGCTTACCTGCTTATCACACTACTAGTAGGTGTCAGTGTCGTCCCCTCATAACTGCTTCATCGAGGATATCCTTGATACTTACTAAGTACCCTAGTTTTATACTCATACTACACTCCTGTACATTTTGTGGTGGATCAGAGATTGCTTTGTTGTAACCTTGAGTAGAGTAGGAGTATTTTTTTTGCAGACTTCATGGTGAGCTTCTCTATTTGATCTGATTCGCAACACATGGAACCCCCCTTCCCTACTTATCTCTTTTTTTCTATGTATTCCTTCCTGGATAGATGCTTTGGTCAGTTGATATTAGTTACTCTTATTAGATGCTCGTGATGTAGTGACATCGAATTGAGCATTTGTTGGATAGTTTCAGACATACTTAGACCTTGTCGTCGACTTTATACTTATGATATTGAATTGACATTTATTCGACATTGTTATTTATATCATGAAATATTAAATGGCTTAATAATTAAATATTGTGGGTTAGGTGCAATCATGATATTGATTGACTGTTGGATTGCCTGGCAAGTGGGTTAGGTGTCATCACGGCCTTTGGTGTGTATTTTGGATGGTGACAAGTTTTGAAGAAAGGTCGTAAGTTACATAGCGCATGATAAATTCAGATGTTAAAGATAATGTTAACATTATCTTGTATCGCCCTAGAAGGTTGTGTATTGTAGTAGACACATGGTGTATTGATTTGCGGATGCTTGGCTACTACTACATAAATCTCATGATTGGTGACCACTGATTTTTAGCTTTTGCTACTTGATCCAGATGATTTATGGGAGTATTTCTCGTGATGTGAGTGTGTACGCATGATGTGGTAGTCATCAAGTGAGAACGTTAGAGATCAGTTATGGATATTCTTGAATTCTCAAAGTTTAAAGATTACATTTTCTCAGAGGCAGACTATCCCTTTGGTTGTGGACTATGAAAGTGCGTTTAGCGTTTGATAGCTGATTATATGTGTCATGTATAGGGTCATTGTTGGCTTATGGAAGATTGTTTACCTATTTCAAAATGATTTGCATTGATTTAAGAGACTATTAGTAAACCTAATGTGAATGTGTATCCTACTCTGGATTGGATTTGCTTACTCATCATAGTATTTACTATGGGTGTATCGCCAGTAGAATTTATCTTATTTTTGCCCTGATTATTTCATGAGTTGCTCTCTTACGCTATGACGTGTTATGAGACTACTTGATTATTCACATGCAGGTTGTGGTCTTGTTCAAGCCTCGTGTCGATATATGAGCTAGATGGGTTTTGAGATGTTCTTTTTCTTCTGGCACTTTAGTCATGTCTATCTTTTTCCCTAGTATAGTACACAATCCATCTCCCCATGGTTATGTTTCTGCACTTTACATGCTTGTTGTTGATACTCATGTGTTTGTTGAGTATGAGCGTTATGGCTCGATAGATATTTATATATGGATTGATATGTTTTGATCAGGTTGCGCATCACAAGAGAGTTATATGTTAACTTATTGGATAGTTCTCATATCTGGTTCACTTTCCACTACTGGTTATATTGAAATTGTTGCTCGTTTGTCTCATAGATCATGTTGTATGAGGTTCTAGGTGGCATTTGTTGTGGCCTATCATTCTAGTAGCTTGTACTAGGTGAGACGAGGTCATTGGACCTGGGATTAGTACCATCGAATTTGGATAAGGTATGTCTGGAAGAAGATTATCATTAGTCAACTCAAGATTTTACAATGGTTCTTGCCGCGTGAGAGAAATCCTTTCATCATTTGTAGTGTTCCGATGGATTGCAAAAAGTTTTTATTTAGTATGAGTTATGTTGTAGGAGACGGATATGGTAATAAGTATTTATGTGGGCAGAAGATATGGTTATGGGCATATGAGTTATAAGGCACATCGTGTTGTTACGTCTATGGTTGAAGGGACAATCTTTAGCTGGAATTTTCATTCATAGACTTATATGGATTGAGTTTCAGTGGGATCACTCATGGATTTATGTATGATGCGCTTTTAAAGTCACTGGACGGATTTGGAATGAAACCTTGCACGTTCGAGGACAAACATATGTTTAAATAATGGAGAATGTATCAGCTTGACCAGTCGTTTTGAGCTTTAGCATTCCGTTTGGTGTCTTGAGAGCTAAATTGTCATGTCATGATGAATTATGACTTGCGTGTATAGTAGGTTTTGATTTTCGAGAGGTTCGAGATTGATTTGGAAGCGTAATTCTCAATTTGGAAGCTTTAAGTTGGAAGAGCTTACCATAGTTTGACTTCTGAGTAAACAACCTTAGAATAGATATTTAATGGTTCTAGTAGGTTCATATGGTGATTTTAGACTTGGGTGTATGTTCAGATTTGGATTTGGTGTGTCTTATAAGGTTTTGGTTTATTTCCCGAATATTGACAGTTAGAAGAATTAGAGAGTTCTCAAGTTTGACTGGAAGTTGACTTTGGTGTTACTAGACTCTGATTGTGGTTTGAGACCTTCGAAAGATTCATTTAGTTTATTTGAACTTGTGTGCAAAGATTGGCTGCACTCTGGAATGTGTAAGTGTTATTCAGATGTATTCGGTGAAGTTGGAATGTTTGAAAGTTAAAAGATAGATTTTGATTTTCGATACGTAATTGCTGACTTGCACTGATACACCCCTATTGTATTGGAATTAGGCGCCCATCATTTTACTGTTGTCAATGAATCTCTTCCAGTTGTCATTGTTTTTTATGTTTTGAGATTTTGAATAAATATTGATAAGGTATTTGTACTTGTTAGTACGATTGGTCGAGGTCCCGTGGGACTTGGATCTGTTTCGGGGTGGTTTTGGACCATTTCGGATGAGTTCGCACTATTGGTTTTATATTGTCCCAGATGAGCTTTGCAATCACGGAAGGTGCATCACGATCACCTAGAGTGTTTGTGAGATGGGATCTTGTGCTTCGAGTTCGAATGGCTTCATATTTGCGTAGTGTTGGGCAGGTTATTCTCCATATTCGTGTGGCGTGTTTGCATTCGCATAGAGGGAGAGCATAGTTGGGGTATTTACTCTTTGCGCTCGTGGAGTGGCAGGCGCATTCACAATGGTGTAGGAGTAGCAAAGCTTCGTGATCGCGTGGGCAGTGTTGATATTGCGTATGAGGAATTTTGGCAGCAACATTTTTGTTTTCCGCAATTGCGAATCTTGTGCCGCGTTCGCGAAGCTTATAACTAGGAAGATGTTATAAGTTGCTATTTTTGGGATTTTTTGCCCATTGACTCATTGTCACGACCCAAAACTACCACTGGTCGTAATGTCACCTAATCCACTTGCTAGGAAAGCCAAACATAAAGCAATAAAGAAATAGAATAAAAATTCCAGATAAATAAGCCTGAACATCAAATAACCATAGATAACGACTGCAATAATACATGAATCCCTGAGAACTACCGATGTCACGACCCCAAACCTAAACTGGCCGTGATGGCGCCTATCGTGATACTAGGCTAGCCAATTCACTGAAAATAACATAATGATTTCCCATTTAATACATCAAATACCCGAATTTTTCATGATAATTCTGTTTCTTAAGCATTTCAAAACAATAAAAATGATTAGAACATCTAAACACAGCTCCAACATCTGTAGTCAACCGTCATGAGCATCTATGAGGTGATACAGTCTAATACAAATCCTCTACTACAACAAGTCTAGGAAATAAAGTAAAAATGACAGGGTAGGAAGGAGAAAGAGTAGGTTGCGGACGCCGAGCAGCTACCTCACAATCTCCGAACAATGCTTCGAATGGGATAGCTCAACTATCGCTCTGCCCCGATACCTAAATCTGCACACAAGGTGCATGGAGTAACTTGAGTACGCCAACTCAGTAAGTAACCAAAGTCTCTGAAAACATGAGTGCAGTGAAGAGCAATTAAAGTTTATAGTTTCATAAGAATAATTACTAGTAAAGGTAATATATCAAGTCAAGAGTCCATATTTACCAAAGATTTCACAAAACTCCAATTTTTCCATTTAAACATGTATAAAACATTAATCAACATTTATCAAGAGGCTTAGTGTAAAGAAAAGTGAAATCAGTAGTTTAATAAAAATATCAGCCACTCGGGCACAGTGTCGCTCACAAATAAAGCCTCTCGGGCAAGCCTCTTAGTCACTCGTGACTCTACTCTCATAAGTCAATGCTCACACTCAGCACTCTCACTCATCAGGTACCACATAAAAACTGTTGCGGCGTGCAGTCCGATCCAATACATACATACACACATATATATATATATATATATTGGTGCAGCGTGCAACCCGATCATATAACATACGCTGCGGCGTGCAACCTGATCCATATAATAGTCGGTTGTTCTCACTAAGGGTGTACAGACTCCTGGAGGGGTTCCTACAACCCAAGTGCTATAGTGTTGCAGCGTGCAGCCCGATCCATATATAAAGTATATAGCTGCAGCATGCAGCTCGATCCATATATAATCTATATTGTTGCAGCGTGCAGCCCGATCCATACTTAATATCAATCAAGGCTAATTCATGAAATTAACCCAAATATTATTGAAGAAGACTTACCTCAAGAACTCTATTGAAGACTTACCTCAAGAACCCAAACCGCCAGGACTGAATCCTTCTAACTCAATCAAGTTACGCAGGTTACCAAAACCCAAGAGCATTGGTAAGAAACACCTGTAAAAACTCATTACCTCATAAACACCCAACGAACTAACCTTATCCCTTACCAGGCCGATCTGACCTACTACCAAGTTGTCCTATTTATCCAAGTTCCTTCTGACTTACCTTCGAATTGATACTTCTTCTTGCCATAATACCGTAATTCTCAAGCGAGACTCACCACACGCGACCCAAGCATAAAATCATGTCGTCTAAGGCTCATAAGCCGCCAAATACTCTCTAAAATATCCCGGAAAGTACCACATTCAAAAATACATACCATGAAGAGACTTCCTGCGAATCTAAAGCCATTACCTTCATTTTCCTGATACTGATATGTAGAGTCCATGATAATGTAGATATGTCACAAGTGCTGACACCCTCCAATGAAAATCTCAATTACACTGACCAATTAGACAGAATCGACCTTACCCGTTTGCACACTAACATACTAGGAAAGTAATCCACTCACTTGAAGCCACAAGCATGTTCACACACTGCACACACGACACCTTTTACAATTACCACTCAATCATTCAATAGAACCCATTTACCCAATAGAGTACATTACGACCTACATAATGACTTATATCGAAGAAATTTCCATTACTCGATTCATTCCCAGTCCCCACATCCGCAGGTACTGATTTACCAATATACCTCGAACTGAAACCAATACAACACATAATCGTGTAATCAACTTATCATTAACAGACTCCCCCACTTGGCTCAAAGCCAACGATCAAGACAACCAATAACTCACAACGCCCATAATAACACAACCCGTCTAATCGCTCAAGTTATCTAAAAATCTCCCATTCACCATTGTAATAGTCATGACAACTTCCACAAGCGATCTAAACTCAAATTACAACATATATCATTTACTGGCAGAAAAGAACTTACTACAGAACAATATAAGGATCAAACACCCAGAACAACCCGCAGGAGACACCCTTGCCTGCTTATCCTCAAACTGATATCTCTCTATACACTTCCGAAGACCATAACTATCACACAATCACTACACCCTTATGCATCTAAACACAACAACGCCTACCCTCGAGGCATCACAATACGCTGTATAAGAACCTGAAGCTGATGGAAGATCTAACACTGGAACGGTGGTCAAAGAAATTTTGAGCTTCTTGAAGCTCTACCCACACACGTCTGACCACATGGATACCCTTACTGGACACCACGTGTCCCAAGAATGCTACTGAACTGAGCCAAAATTCATACTTGGAGAACCTTGCATAGAGCTTCTCCTCCCTGAATCCTTATAATGCCGTCCTCAAATACTGAGTATGCTACCCCTGGCTACGCGTATATGCTAGGATGCGATCACTGAATACAATAAAAAAGGAGTGCAATTACTGCTGGAATACACCGTTAATTAAATACATGAACTCTACTGGGGCAATGATCATCCTAAAAGATATCACCAGGATCTCATAACCCAAAAGAAATATTTGCTTCACTCCACAACTAAACAACATGAGAGGTCTTCCAATACACTCATAACTCGAAGCCATATACCAAACCGAGACAAGAATCAAACACTTAATAAATCTTGCCACATTTCCAGCCAACCCTTTTATCACAATCAAACAATCTGAACACAACTAACCATCAAATCACACATACCACGTAGACATCTAGTCACCAAATCTCATCAATAAGAACACAAATGGACATATAAGCCCCCAAATGCATGGCTCCCACACTCGAAATCTCAGCATTCAAGCCACAGAATAAAATCTGGCCTCAAGTCCTCCAGACTGGCCCATTATCAACATGCCAAAATCATATCTCGTACCTCACCTATGGAAATTAAAGGATGTCGATGCACCGCTGGTACCGAGCGCTCACGTGCGCATTCGAATACATAAAAGGAATTCAAAGAGTTACGTTTTTGGCTGAATAAATGGATTCGCACAAAAAGAATTCAAGAATGTGTGATTTTCCTAAGGGTTCTGCAGTCTCTCGAAGATGAGTACAGACGTCTTTGTACCGATCCGCAAGACTCTACTAAACATGCTCATGATCGTTGAGTCCTATGTAACCTAGCTCTCTGATACCAACTTGTCACGACCCCAAACCTAAACCGGTCGTGATGGCGCATATCGGGATACTAGGCTAGCCAATTCACTGAAAATAACATAATAATTTCCCATTTAATATATCAAATATCCGAATTTTTCATGATAATTTTGTTTCTTAAGCATTTCAAAACAATAAAAATGATTAGAACATCTAAACACAGCCCAACCATCTGGAGTCACCGTCATGAGCATCTAAGAGGTGATACAGTATAATACAAATCCTCTACTACAACAAGTCTAGGAAATAAAGTAAAAATGACAGGGTAGAAAGGAGAAAGAGTAGGTTGCGGACGTCGAGCAGATACCTCACAATCTCCGAACAATGCTCCAAATGGGGTAGCTCAACTATCGCTCTTCCCCGGTACCTAAATCTGCACACAAGGTGCATGGAGTAACTTGAGTACGCCAACTCAGTAAGTAACCAAAGTATCTAAAATCATGAGTGCAGTGACGAGCAATTAAACTTTATAGTTTCATAAGAATAAGTACCAGTAAAGGTAATAGATCACGTCAAGAGTCCATATTTACCAAAATTTCATAAAACTCCAATTTTTCCGTGTAAACTTGTATAAAACATTAATCAACATTTATCAAGAGAATCAGTGTAAGAAAAGTGAAATCAGTAGTTTGATAAAAATATCAGCCACTCGGGCACAGTGTCGCTCGCAAATAAAGCCTCCCGGGCAAGCCTCTTAGTCACTCGTGACTCTACTTTTATAAGTCAATGCTCACACTCAACACTCTCACTCATCAGGTACCATATAAAAAATGTTGCGGCGTGCAGTTCGATTCAATACACACACACACANATATATATATATATATATATATATATATATATATATATTGCTGCGGCGTGCAACCCGATCCATATAACATACGCTACGGCGTGCAGCCCGATCCATATAATAGTCGGTTGCGCTCACTAGGGGTGTACAGACTCCTGGAGGGGCTTCTACAGCCCAAGTGCTATATTGTTGCGGCGTGTAGCCCGATCCAATATATATATTACTGCAGCGTGCAGCCCGACCCATATATAATGTATATTGTTGCGGCGTGCAGCCCGATCCATATATAATCTATACTGCTGCGACGTGCAGCCCGATCCATATGTAATATATAATATATACATTGTTGCGGCCTGCAGCCCGATCCATAACTATTCTCACATACTCGGCAATCGGCCTCACTCAGTCATCCTCACAAGCCACTCGGGCAATTCATCTCAACTCACGGGACTCGGCCCAAAATACATCTATGAGTTTCAAAACTGTGTGATAACAGTGAAAGTAATCATAAGTGGTAAACATGACTGAGTTCACGGGACTCGGCCCAAAATACATCCTGAGGGTCTAAATAGGTCGGCACGAGGCCCCAAACATGGCTCACGGCCCATAAACAAGTATATATTTCTAAAATACAGGATGTCGTAAGGTTTCAAATCGAATACGCAGCTTAATAGTCGCTACGGGATGGACCAAGTAACAATCCCTATCGGTGCACGCCCACACGCTCTTCACCTAGCATGTGCGTCACCTCACTTTCCAAAGCAATATAAAATACCGGGGTTTCATACCCTCAGGTTAAGAGTTACAATCGTTACTTACCTCAAAACAGTCCAAAAACTATTCCGCGATGCTCTTTCCCCTCGAATCGACTCCCAAATGCTCCAAGTCTATCACAAGACAGATCAATAACATCAATATATGATAGGGAGACGAACCCCAATCGAAAACTATTAAAATTAGGCACAATTCCCAAAATTTACCAAATCCGGCCCGCGGGGCCACGTCTCGGAATTCGATAAAAATTACATCACAGGAATCCTTTTCCTCTCACGAGCCTCTACATACCAAGAACATCAAAATCGGACCTCAAATGGCCTCTCAAATCATCAAAGTAAATTCCCAAATTTTCCTCCCATTTTCTTTTCCTAATTTCAACTCTAATTCCTCAAATTACATGGTAAAAATCAAAGCTAATTCATGAAATTAACCGAAAGATGATGGAAGAAGACTTACCTCAAGAACTCTATGGAATATCTCTTCAATCTCCACCTTCTCCCGAGCTGTTAAATGAGTTTTTTTTGCAAAAGTAGACCAAACCCTCGTTTTGATGTTTAAATGATTCTGCCCAGCTGCCCTTCCTCAGTGCGTTCGCGACCAGCTCTATGCGATCGCATAGAGCAATTCCATCACCTCACTGCCACACGTGCCCACACTGTGCGATTGCAATAAGCCTCACGCGACCGCACTGCTCAAGACTGCCCAACCTATGCAATCGCAAACCTTATTACGCAATCACATAGAACAAATCTGCATGCCTCAATCTTTACTCTACGCGATCGCGGATGAACTCACACGATCGCTATGAACAAACCATTGTTGGTTGAGACAAGCCTATGCGATCGCATCCTTACCCCAACGATCGCATAGAAGAAAACCAGACCTGAACACCAGCAAAATCTGCAACTTTCCAACACCCAAACTTGATATGTTAACCTCCTGAAACACACCCGAGGCCCTCAGGACCTCAACCAAACATACCAACACATCCCATAACCTTATTCAAACTTAGTCGAGCCTTCGAAATGCCAAAAACAACGCAAAACACCAAAATCACATCAAATTCAAGCCTATGAACTTTGAAATTTCTAAATTTCATCAAAGATGCCGAAACCATCCAAAACACTTCTGATTGACCTGAAAATTTGCACACATATCCAAAATGACACTACGAACTTGCTCCAACTTCCGGATTTCCATTCCGACCCCGATAGCCTATTTTCCACTGCCTTCCGGAAAAACTAACGTTCGCCAATTCAAGCCTAATTCTACACCGTATATCAAAACCACATTCCAAACACACTCCTAAGTCCCAAATTACCTAACGAAGCTACCCGAACCATAAAATCTACATTCCGAGGTTGTTTACCAATAAGTCAACTTTCGGTTGACTTTTTTAACTATTGAACCAAGATAAGAGACTAAGTGCCTCATTTCTCTCCAAAAATTGCCCTGAACCCGAGCCAATCAACCTATCACAACATAATGAAGCTGAACCACATATAATGAAGAAGAAATGGGGGAAATGGGGATAAACTCTCGGAACGACCGGTCGGGTCGTTACAACCGAGCCATGAGATTTATTACATGAGTACAAATCTGATAATACAAAATATTGTCTGAAGTAATGGAAGTAATGTAAAAAGAAAGAGACGCCAAGGACTACAATTGGAATGCATCTCTACCTCGTCTCTCAACAACAACAACCTAACTCAGCTCTCAGCTAGGTCCCACACCTGGATCTGCATAATTAAGTGTTAAGTGTAGTGTGAGTGAAACCGACCCCATGTACTCAATAAGTATCATGGCTAACCTCATAGAGGTAGTAGCAAGAATCACCAATGATACTCACGTATAAATTTGTACAATTCATGATTACATACAAACACACTATAACAATACCATAATCTATGCATAAATACAGACATGTCCAATGATGCCCATTGAGAAGATATGCACTAACATCAAATAGAATAACAGTTCATCATATAGAAAAGATACGCGACTATTGACAACCCAAGTTACACAGAGGGACATATGGAGAATAATGTACTATGTATCGTTCCTTAAAAAAAAGCGGCATATAGAGAAAATATTCATTTAAAGTCATGTATACAATATCGAAACTACCATACAGAGGAGATATGCAGTAGAATCATGTATACATCAAAGGAGAGTGCATATAGAAAAGACACATGAAACCCAACACTGATCATTTTTCTATAGCCGCATGTACATCTCCAAGGAGAAACATGAGAGGACGACCCGAGGGGGATGGATTGCACGGATAACTTACATGCCATACCCATAAAAACAACACGAAAAACTCACGTGCTATAGTAAACTCAACCCACAGGGACAACTGAAGTGATGTCGAACAAGTCCATATCATAGAAATCATATACAAGAGTACATGTATATAGTCATATGGATATCCACTCACATACTCCTGGACTAATAAAATAGCATGCTAAAGTATATGCATGTGCGGAGTGAACATTTATAGCACAAATTAGACGGTTAAGCCACACCACAACAAGTATCATGCTCAAACAGAAATGCAAACCTACACATAATCTCTAGCGTGATTCACCAGGTTACGTAATCATACAAACATGATAAGAATGATATCAAGAATCACAATATAAAAAATAAGGCATAATATAGCCTAAGGAGTACCCCAAACATGGATGAACCCGGTGCACGCACATGGGCTCGACCCTTCGCATCTATACCTCCCTTAGTGTGTAGCCAACATCAACAATTTAACAAAATAGTCCCTCAACAAAATCTAGGCAAGATACTTACCTCAAACGAGGCAAGACAATACTCCAAAATGCCTTCCCTAGAGAATCAACCTCTCAACGAGTCAAATCAAACAAAATGACACACCAAGATGTCAAATTATACTAAAGGAAATAATTACGGAGCATAAAGGCTCAGTCTTTAATCAATTGCACAAAATCAACAACAAAGTCAACCCAAACCCGCTTCCAGGAACCCGACCACAATCAAAACTACCATCTACCCGTTCGAATACAAGTCCAACTATAAAAGTTTCATCCAAATCCCCCTTCAAATCGGAGTTATAATCTCAATTATTAACTTTTCAAAATCGACACCAAAACCCACAAATTTTATCCTTCAAATCTATGTTCTAAGTTCACAAAACCTATGGGGAACCATGATCTAAAATCAAAATCAAGTGAAAGTTACTTACTCCAAAGTATGGGAAAATCTTGTGAAAAATCGCCTCTAGCCGATCTTCAAAACTTTGAATAACTAAAAATGAGCTCAACCCTCAAAATAAAAGTCTGCCCAACAACTTCTCCTTCTGCAGGTGCGACACACAAACACCAGAAGTGCCAACCAAAACCAACTAGTCTGGCACCCATCTGAAACACACATCAGCCCCCAGGACCCCATCCTCTCATACCAACAAGTCAACCTACCTCCCCCTAACTTATCAAAAGATTCAAAACGTCGTAAGTAGCATCAAAACTAATATTTGTCAATAACAACACAAGTTGAACTTCTCTTAAGTTATATAACTTCTAAGCTTCAAAGTAGGCGTCTGATTCTAGCATAACCAATCTGGATTACATCAAAAGTTTACACAAAAGTCCCAAATGTTAAAATGAGCCTATCCCACGCCCCGAATAACAATTTGAATCTGGTATAACTAAATTTAACCCCTACTCAGACTTAGAAACTCTCAAAACCTTCAATTTGCTAACTTTCGACAAATAGGGCTAAAACATCCTAAGAACCTCAAAATCCAAATTCGGACAGATGTTTAAGTTCAAAATTACCATACAAAGCTATTGAGACCATTTGATCACCAATCCGAGGTCATTTATAAAAAGTCAAACCTTGGTAAACTCTTACAACTTAAACTTCCGAAATGAGATTAAGTATCTCAACGCAGTCCGAAACCTTCCCGAAACCAAGCCAACCATCCCCACAAGTCTCAAAATAACCAACAACCATACGAAATCATCAAATAGGGGAACAGGGTCAAAATACACAAAATGACCATCTGGGTAGTTACATTATGCCTCTCTTAAACATACGTTCATTCTCGAAAAAATTTAGAATCATGCTAAAAATGACAAAAAATGAGGATATTTGCCCTGCATATCATGCTAGGTCTCCCAAGTTCCCGCCTCGACCAGTTGACCTCTCGACTGAACCTTTACCAAATCAATATCTTTCGACCTCAGCTTCCGAACATCCCTATCAAAAATTGCTACATGCTCTTCCTCATAAGACAAATTCTCATCCAACAACATTGAAGTGTATCCAACACATATGACTGATCCTCATAATACTTCTTAAGCATGGAAACATGAAACACCGGATGAAGTGCAAAAGGGCTAAGAGGTAAAGAAAATCTATAGGAAACCTTGCCAACTCTTTGCAACACCTCAAATGGACCACTATATCGGGGACTGAACTTGCCCTTCTTCTCTAACCTCATCACGCCTTTCATAGGACATTAAGAAGAACCTTCTCACCCTCCATGAATGCCACATCACCAACCTTTATATCAGCATAACTCTTCTGTCTAGATTGATTTGTACCAAGCCTATCCTTAATTAACTTCACCTTATCTAAAGCATCACAAAGAAAGTCTATGCGCAACAACCTAGCCTCCACAAGCTCAAAACAAACAACCAGAGAATGGTAGAAATTATGGAGCCATCTCGATACTAGACTGGTAGCTATTATTATATACGAAACTCCGCTAATGTTAGAAATTGGTCCCAATAGCCTCCAAAAGCTATAACACAACCTCTCAATATATTATCCAAAGGCAAAATACATCAACAACCCTTTAACGTTGTCTACACTTTTCAATTAAAACTCCATATTAAGTATGCTCCATTTGATCACTTTAATCAAGCATTTACTGTGTCATTTAAACACAAAAAGGTGACATGGCAAGGCAAGTGTTTCTCACATTTTTCAAACGCATGAGATGGTCCGAAAAATAAAATTCTCACACTTTTTCTATTTTTTTTTCTTTTTTCCTTTGTTCATCTCTTACCTCACCCTTTTTCAACGAAAACTATGGAAGAGCCAGCAAAATATTTCGGCAATTGGTCTTTTCAAATTTTTTAATCTCTTTCCACTCTCTCTATCTATCTATCTCTATATATATATCTCTCTCTCTCTCAAAAACACTCACACACAAATCACACTCAACAAAATGCCAACAAAACAAGCCAAACATCTATAAAGGAAAGATTTAAAAAATGTCAAACCTAGATGTTGCTTCATCACAACAAATAGACTGCCTTTCACCGTTCTTTTAAATAACGAAGAAACTCAACTCAATATGTTATCCTCTTCCAAGATGGTCAAATTATGGCTGAAAAATAGCAGAAAAGTGGCTAATAAATTGATAAAAAGTGAGTGGAAATGGCATAAATAATATTTTGGGGATTGACCCAAAAATGTTTGAGGAAAATTAGTTCAGATCTAAAAGAAGAAATAGTGTGATGATGCGAGGAAGAGGAATAGTGGTACCGCATCTATCGCTTAAAATGACAGAAAAAAAGGAGTGTGGAAGATAATGATGAAGCAGAACAAACATTACCGGAAAATTAATTTTTCCATAACAGATGGGCCATTTGGGAGATGACGATGGGTAGGGTAGCTTTTCTCATTTTTATGTTTATTTTTTTTTAGTTTTCTTTCTAAAAAATTACTTAACTAAATCTTTTGTCCTCGTCTTATTTTCCACTGTACATATGAATTACACGCGCCTTTTATGTTTGGTTGCCTACAAAATTTGTATCTAAATGATACAGTAAAGGCTTTGTTAAAGTGCTCAAATGGAACATACTTAAAATTGAGTGTTTAAGTAAAAAATGTGAAAAACTTTAAGGGGTTGTCGATGTATTTTGCCTTCTCCAAAATCCAAATGGTTTGCTCGAACCGTGGTCCATCCAAGGATGAAATGCAGTACTCCACTCAACTGGCGTGACCAACTCACGCAAAACATCCCTCCAGATATGAGAAGTAAACTGAGTGCCACGATCCGAGATCATAGAAATAAGTACACCACGCATGTGAACAATCTCTCTAATGTATATCCTAGCTAACTTCTCAAAAGTATAGGAAGTCATGACAAAAATGAAATATGTGGACTTGTTCAACCAATCAACAATGACCTGATTGGCATCAAACTTCCTCAGAGTCCATGGCAAACTGATCACAAAGTCCATAATAATGTGCTACCACATCCACTCAGGTATATCAATCTTCTTAAACAAACCTCTTGTTCTATGATGTTCATACTCAACCTGCTAACAATTATAACACTGTGAAACACACCCAACAATTCCCTTCTACTGTAATTTCCACCAATAATGCTACTTCAAATCATGATACATCTTCGCATCATCTGGATTAATAAAATATTGCAAATTATGAGCCTCTTCAAAAATTAACTCTCTCAAGTCATGGATATTAGGAACACAAAATTGACCCTGATATTGCAAACATTATCATCATCACTAGCCATCCCCTTAGCACCACCTCGCTACATTGTGTTATGAAGGACAAGCAAATGGGGATCATCATACTGCCGAGCCTTAATGCACTTAAATAAGCAAGACTGTGAAACAATACAAGCAATGACGTTTCTCGGAATAGAAATATCCGATCTCACCTTACCGTCCTTCATTAACACACAGAAAGACCAACCCGCGAACCATCACAAAAATTATATACAACCATAATCCTGAAGGCAATACCAAAATTGAAGTCATAGTCAAAGCAGTCTTGATCTACTAATAGCTCTCCTCACACTTGTCAGACCATCTAAGTGGAGCGTCCTTCTATTTCAACATGGTCAATGGATATGTGATAGACAAGAAACCTTTCACAAAGCGACACTAGTAACCAACCAAACCTAGGAAACTCCTAATCTCTGTAGTGGTAGAAGATTTGAACCAACTCAGAACTGCCTCAATCTTCTTCAGATCAACCCTTATCCCATCATTAGACACCACATGAACTAAGGAAGACACTGAATCCAAAACAAATCACACTTGGAGAACATAACATAAAAAATTTTCTCCCTCAAGATTTTGAAGCACAATCCTCAAATTTTGTAAAATCAAATTGTTCCTTGTTAGTGTCACTCTTCGTAAGGGCGACAAAGGTGAACAATAACGATGAATAAGAAATGGACAACTATCCTCCTTCTGATGGCGAAAAACCATCGGACCTCTCTCAATCTAACCCTTTACAAAATTCACACAACCCCCAACAAACAGCTCCCTCAAACTCACTACAGATAGACTCATGTCTTTATTTTAGCAAGCAAGTCATTGTAGCGGATAACTGCATGGGAGGAGAGAAATATTCTTCATCCATTTCTGGGACAAATCAAATTAACTCAAGGTCTAGGAACATCTCTCCAATTCAAGACATTGATGCCCATCAAGTTTCAGATCATTACACCCGTCACGGCCCCAAATCCTAAGACGGTCGTGATGGCGCCTATCATAGAACTAGGCTAGCCAACTATTTCAGATTATCAATATATTTCATAATTTCTCAAAATTAGCAAATATTAAAATATCATAATGAGATGAAACAAAATACATACTTCCCGAAAACCTGAAGTCAACTGTCATGAGCATCTAAGATTGACAATACAATGTACAACATAGTGACTAGCTACAACAAAAGTCTGAGGTACAAAAGACCTAGAGAAACTATGATCTGAGGGAAGGAAAGGAGGTGAGCTGGGGACGCTGAGAAGCTACTTCAATCCTCGAACAACTCCAAGCTCGTCGGGAAATCAACTAGTGAGATGGTCCGATACCTAGATCTGCACACAGAGGTGCAGGGAGTAATGTGAGTACGCCAACTCAGTAAGTAATCAATGTAACTAAAAACTTGAGTGTAGTGATGAGCAATTAAATCATGTAAAACCATATAATGAATGACAGTGGAAATGAATAAATCAAGCCAGGAATCTTTAATTATGAATATTTCATAAAACTTCGGTTTCCATTGAAAAATCTCATATAAAACATTTATCCAACATTTATTATCAGAGGCTCAGTGGAAACAACAGTGAAAACGACATTTTCATAGAATATAAACCCCTCGGGCACAGTATCGCTCACAGTATAGCCTCTCGGGTATGCCTCATCCCAGCAGTACGTAGCATCCTCTGACACTTATCCAGAAAACCCTGGGCATCCTCGCCCTCAGCACCACTGAATGTCAGAGGTTGTAGTCTACTAAATCTCTCCAGTCTACGTTGCCTATGAACCTAGGCTCTGATACCAACTTGTCACCGCCCCAAATCCTAAGTCGGCCGTGATGGAGACTATCATGGATCTAGGCTAGCCAACCATTTTGAGATTATCAATATATTTCATAATTTCCCAAAATTAGCAAATTTTAAAATATCAGAATGAGATGAAACAAAATACACACTTCCCCGAAACATGGATTCAACTGTCATTAGCATCTAAGACTGAAAATACAATGTACAACATAGTGACTTGCTACAATAAAAGTATGAGGTACAAAAGACCAAGAGAAACTATGATCTGAGGGAAGGAAAAGAGGTGAGCTGGGGACACTGAGCAGCTACCTCAATCCTCGAACAACTCCAAGCTCGTTCGGAAATCAACTAGTGATGTGGTCCGGTACCTGGATCTGCTGGATCTGCACACAGAGGTGCATGGAGTAACGTGAGTACGCCAACTCAATAAGCAATCAATGTAACTAAAAACTTGACTGTAGTGACGAGCAATTAAATCATGAAAACCATATAATGAATGACAGTGGAAATGAATAAATCATGTCAGGAATCTACAATTCTGAATATTTCATAAAACTCTGGTTTCCATTTAAAAATCTCGTGCAAAACATTTATTATCAAGGGCTCAGTGGAAAGAAGAGTGAAAACAGCATTTTCATAAAATATAAACCCCTTGGGCACAGTATCTATCACAGTAAAGCCTCTCGGGTAAGCCTCCCAGTCACTCGTGACTCCACTATACGTATCTCATGCTCTCACTTAAACACTCGTACTCAGCAAATACCATGAATACACACAACTGCTGCGGAGGGCAGCCCGCTGCACTACATATATATATATTGTTGCGGCGTGCAGCCCGATCCATATAATAGTCAACTGCATTCACTAGGGGTGTACAGACTCCCGGAGGGGCTCTTTCAGCCCAATCGCTATATTTGCTGCGGCGTGCAGCCCAATCCAATATGTACATTGTTGCGGCTTGTAGCCCGATCCATATAGAGCATATATTTCTACGGTGTGCAGCCCGACCCATATGTAATATATAACATATATATTGCTACAACGTGCAGCCCAACCCATAACTATCCTCATATACTCGGCTCTCGGCCTAACACATATATATTGCTGCGGCGTGCAGCCCGATCCATAACTATCCTCACATGCTCGGCTCTCGGCCTGACTCAGTCATCCTTACAAGCCAATTGGGTAATTCATCTCAACTCACGGGACTCAGCCCAAAATACTTTTCAGAGTTTTCGAAGCAGTGCGATAACAGTGAAAATAACAACTGGAAAACATGACTGGGTTCACAATTGTTCTATCAAGATAGTGGTAGAATAGTGTAAAAGTACCTCTGAGGGTCTAAACAGGTCGGCACAAGGACCCAAAATTGGAAAATACCCCTGAGGGTCTAACAGTTCGGCACAAGGTCCCAAACATGGCTCACAGCCCATAAACAAGTATAAATTTGTGAAACACAGGATATCATAAGGTTTCAAATCGAATACGCGACTTAATAGTCGCTACGGGACGGACCAGGTCAATCCCTATCAATGCACGCTCCCACGCTCGTCAACTAGCATATGTGTCACCTCATTTACCAAAACGATATCAACGAGCGGGGTGTCATACCCTCAGATTTAGAGCTATAATCGCTACTTACCTCAAAACAGCCCAGAAGCTACTCTGCGATGCGCTTGCCCCTCGAACTGTCTCTCAAATGCTCCGAATCTAACCAAAATCAGATAAATATTATCAATATACACTAACGGAAAAAAACCCAATCGAAAAATATAAATTTTAACACAATTCTTGAAATTCGGCTAAATCCGAGCCCCGGGCCCACATCTCAGAATTCAATAAATTTACATCACTAGAATCCTCATCCTGCCACGATTCTACACATACCAAGAACACCACAACCGGACCACAATTTCCCACTCAAATCACCAAAATAATTTCCAAATTTCCTCCCATTTTCCCAACTTTTTCTACTTTAATTCCTCAAATTGCAAGCCTAATCCGTCACAAAATAACATAGAAACGAGTTTTTTATCCGGGAAACTTACCTCCACTGAAGACCATTGAATTCCCCCTTCAATTTGCTCTCAAACAAGCTCAACCCACATGCAACGATGGAAGAAATGACCAAAATTTCGCGGAGGCACCTATTTATATTTTCTATCCAGTTAATCCGCACATGCGGACAATTCCTCGCACCTGCAGTCCCAGGTGCGCACCTGCAGTCCCAGGTGCGCACCTGCAATATCCCACTAACAGTCCAAACTTCGCACCTGTGATTCCTTTTCCGCATCTGCGGCTTCACAGGTGCGGCCCATGCTTAGTACCTGCGAATTCCTCATGCCTGGCCTCTTTTTGCACCAGCGCTCAGACCTTCGCACCTGTAAATTAAGACGAGCAGCTATTTGCTGCAAATTTCCTAAGTCCAAACCTCCGCTAACCATTCAAAATCAATCTCGAGCCCATCGGCGCCCCAACCAAACATACCAACACACCCCATAACATCATTGAAACTTAGTCGAGCCTTCGAAACACCAAAAACAACACAAAAACACCAAAATTACATCAAATTCAAGCCTATGAACTTTGAAACTTCTAAATCTCGCCAATGATGCCGAAACCAAAAAAAACACATCCGATTGACCTAAAAATTTGAACGCATATCCAAAATGATATTACGAACCTTCTCAAATTGTCGGAATTTCATTCCGACCCCTATAGCCTATTTCTACTACTGACCAAAAATTGCCAAAAACTAACTTTCGCCAATTCAATCCTAATTCTACACCGGACATCAAAACTTCATCCCGAACACACTCTTAGGTCCCAAATCACCTAACGAATCTATCTGAGCTATAAAATCCATATTCTGAGGTCGTTTACAATTAAGTCAACTCCCAGTTGACTTTTTGAACTATTAAGCTAATTTAAGCGACTGTCGCAATTCTCACCACGACCACTCCAGAACCCGAACCAGCTGACCCAACACAACATAAATAGGCTAAGCAATATATGATAAAGCATAAATGGGGAAACAGGGCTAAACTCACGAAATGACCAGCCGGGTCGTTATATCACCATGAGAAATTAGAGACCTGACCAACTTAAAAGCTATGGCGGACACCAGTTGAACGCATATGGTGTTCTAAATTCTAAAGCTGATCAAAACCAGAGTGAAATTGTTCATGCTACCATAGAGAATTTTCTCCAACCAACGTCAGTGGACTTCACTCATCCAAAGTCCACAACATTGCAAAATAGTAACTCAGCTGAAATAAGCAACCCAAGCATTCGACCAAATTTCGTAACCATTTCCACAGGCTCACTTGCAATAATCAACAATGAAAATTAATCCACTAACGATAAGGAACCTCAGAAAATGAATGATGTGGCAACTACTTCATCGGAACTGGGCGACCAAGAATCAAATCATTCTCAAGCTTCATAGAAGGTCATCAACGGCATCTCAACAGTCCAAGGTGATCAAGTTGATTTGATTAATCATCTAGAACCTCCCCCAAATGACCTTGTTAACATTGTTGAGCAAGTTGATCACTCCTATCTAAAGAACCAACCTTACAATATAAACTTATCACTAGAACTAAGCAAAGATCATGCTAGCCCCAATCCTTCAGAGCTTTTATGCAGCCAAGTAGTGACCAAACCCAAACCTACAATAGGTACCATTAACCCAAACCACACCAACACAAGTAGCCTAATCCAAGGAAATGAGGTTAACAGACCTCATACAAATCATAATTCACAAAGCAAATCCCAAGTTAAAAATGCTCGGGATAACCAAGGAAAGACATAGTCCAAACCTCCACAACAAAAAGTATCTTCCAACTTTGATAGACCAACCAAATATACTCCTCCCAAAATACTGTTCACACCCATCCAAGCCAAGAACCTACAACTAAAAATTCCACACGAACTATACTACCAAAAGACCAAACCATCAAACAACAAAGCATTTCTGAACCCTCCCCCTCCCCCTCACGAACCGTAACCTACTCACTTGCAAAACAAATGAGAGAAAAATTGGCTTAGGAAAGAACTCCAATTGAATTTACTCCTCCCAAATTCACTGCTAAATAACACAAGCCTGCAATGATATTCAAGAAGGATTATTACATGGTTAAGTAGGATGCCATGTGTCAATATATTGTGGTTGGAAAATTCCCAAACATAATGCCCAATGTGGAGGTCATTAGAAGAAGCTTCATGAATCAGGAAAAGCTCAAATGTGGAGTGAAGATTGCACATTTCAATTTCACAATAGTGTATATTGGTTTAGACAATGAGTATGACCATGCAATAGTTTGGAATAAGTGATATATGTATATTCGGTGTCAGATGATGAAATTGGAAGCTTGGTCTCCCCTATTTAATCCAAATGAAGAATCTCCTATTGTGCATGTATGGGTGGTGACACCTGAACTCCCATGGTATTTCTATTATGTGCAAATCCTCCTCCCCCTGTTATCTTCAGTAGGCAAGGCACTTTTTTAGGACTTAGCATCATTTGAAAAGACCAGAGGCAATGTTGAAAAAATCATTATGCAAATTATTTATACAAAAGACAAACCCTCTCATTTATGGTTAGGTTTTGATGAAGACCATGTTGTCCCAAGTAAATTTTATTTTGAAGATTGGCAAAGGAACTCAGGCATGAACCAGGTCCATCCCCTGCATACACAGACACAGGGAGATTCGAGCATGAGAGATGCACGTGAAAGAGATAAGCTTAACTTGTTATATCTGATATCTCATAATCGAAAAAGTTGCATAATTGATAAGGAGAAGGGCTCCTTACTCAAAGAGAACACTATCCAAGATAAGGGAGGAGTGAGAAGTTGAGAACAACTAGAACTCTTCCACTAAGGAAGAGTAGGTTTAGAACTCTAGTTATTTCTTAATATACTAATTCTATATATTGCAGGATGTTCTCATTTTACAGGTATGCACAAAAGTTAAAGTTAAACGTGAGTTGAGACCAAAATAGCAAGGCATTTTGCAAGAAATTCTTGAGTGATTCAAGTGTACAAAACTGAAGCTACATGAACCAAATATAAGAACTAGTTCCAATTCTCTATCTTTTATTCTAGTTCAATTATAGTAAGTGGTTTTGAAAATCTACCTTTCAGCTTTATCTAGAAGCAATTGTAACAGGTACTCTGAGTATTCAAGTTAGAGCTAACTTGAAGTTGTCTCAACAGTTAGAGGTTGGTTGCCACACCCAAATTAGAGGTAATCCTCAACTTTACAAAGAGTTTTTGTAAATGCTGTTTTGGCTCAGTGATTTAGTGAAGTGTTGGGGAAAATCCTATTGAGTAGTAGGTTTTGGTTTTTTCATCATTTGAGCCAGGTGTTTTCCACATAAAAATACTTGTATTCTTTACTTTCTGTTTTTACGATTTCAGGAATAGTAGGTTAAGGAACACTTAGAAGAACCAGGTCTTTCTATAATCAGTGCACACAAAATATTAGACACCACACAAATCATCCCCTCTTGTGTGGTATTGAAGTATAAAACAATAATTGGTATCAGAGCAGGTTATCCTTGAAGAGGCTAACACCTTACGATAAGATCAAGATGAGTGCACCACCTGAAAACTAGGAAGGGGAATCCACTGCTAGGCCACCACTCTTCAGCGGCCAATACTACTCTTGGTGGAAAAACAAGATGAGAGATCACAGCATAGGAGAGGACTATGAGCTATGGGACATTGTCACCGATGAACCACATGCTACCCTGAAGAAAAATATTGAAGGAGTAGATGTGCCAAAGACAAGAGCTGACTGCACTACTGAGGACTTGAAGAAATGGGAGAAGAACGCTAAAGCCAAGAAATGGCTTGTTTGTGGACTTGGTCCAAATGAGTATATTAGAATCCAAAGTTGTACCACTGCTAAAGAAATTTAGGACACTCTACAAGTGGCTCATGAAGGAACACCTCAAGTGAAGAGATCCAGAGGGACTCTACTGTATTCTCAATATGAGAACTTTACTATGAAGGAAGGAGAAACCATTCATGAGATGTACACAAGGTTCACTACATTGACAAATGAACTAAAGTCACTTAGAAGGATTATCCCTTAATAAGATAGAGTCGAGAAGATTTTGACAAGGGTTATACCTGTTACTTAGGAGAGAAAAATCACTACCTATGAAATTAGGAGACAACCCATGAAAATTGACGTACCTAAGAAGGAAAGGAGCCTGGCACTCAGAATCACTGAAGGTTTTGATGTAGAAGATGATGAAATGGCTATGATCACCAAGGACTTCAAGAAGTACCTGAGGAGAGGAACGGGTCCATCAAGAAGTGGAAGCTACAACAAGTCAAAGGTTCCGTAAAAGCAAACCAATGAAGGATGCTACAAGTGTGGGAAGACTGATCACCACATCAAGAACTATCCTCAATGTGTAATTGAATGGAAGAAGTAAAGAGCTGAACGAAGGAACAAGAAGAAGGAACAAGTTCAACACAAGAAAAACAAAGGATTAACCAACGATGTGTCGCTGCTTGGGGAGAAAGCTCAGGTGATGATGATGGGGATGAACAAGCACTTATGGCCATCGAATAATCTGATGAGGAAATTGAGGTAAGTGTAATTCATCTCATAGACAAGATTAATTTTTTTTAAAGAAAGGTCACATGAGTTACTTCTAGATCTAATTGATGAATTTGAGGATGTAAACAATGAAAAGCAACAGTTGTCTAAACAATGTGTGATTTTGAAGGCTAAGTACAAAAACCTGAAACTTAGGGTTAGTGAAACTATAACTGAAAATACTACTTTGATAAACCGGGTTCATGCACTTGATTCAAATGTCCTAGAACATATATCTGAAAATCTAAAACTAAAATTAGGAACAGTTAAGAACAAAATTGATCACACATAACTCACTCTAGAAGAAAATGTAGGAAAAATGAAAGATGAGTTGTATAAAAGGGATAAGTAGGTAAGATCCTCTTTTAAAAGCAAGAAAATGATAAGTACCGCCAGGACGATGGAACTGGTCCATATGGATCTTTGTGGACCAATGAGAATATTAAGCCGAGGGGGTAAGAGATATGTGATGGTGCTTGTTGATGATTACTCTAGGTTTACTTGGACAATGTTTTTAACATCTAAAGATGAAGAATTTGACATGTTCACTTCGTTTGTTAGAAAAATTCAAAAAAAACTAGGTAATCAACTTGCATCAATTATGTCTGATCATTGTACTCAATTTGAGAATGCAAAATTTACTGAATTTTTCGTTGAGCATGGAGTAGATCATAAGTTTTCTACTCATATGACTCCACAACAAAATGGATTTGTTGAAAGAAAGAATAGAACACTTGAAGATATGGCTAGGACTATGCTTCTTTCTAGTTAACTGCCCCATAATTTATGGGAAGAAGTTGTGAACACTGTATTCTACATCATAAATAGGTACATGACTAGACCTATTGCCGAGAAGACTCCCTATGAGTTACTTAAAGGGAGAAAGCCAAACATATCCCATTTTAGGGCATTTGGATGCAAGTACTTTGTGCACAATAATGGTAAAGACTCCATGGGTAAGTTTGATCCCACAATGATGAGGGAGTATTCTTGGGATATTTTTCACCTAGTAAAGCTTATAAAATGTATAACAAAAGAACTATGTGTGTAGAAGAAAGTGTACATGTGGTTTTTGATGAAACTAACATTCTTTCTGATAGGCACGAACATGATGTTGAAGCAATTGGGCTGGTAAGAAACCTAAATGAAACCACAGCCGAGACTGAAGCTGCACTAGAGGAAGGAACAGGTGATGGAACAGGTCCTTCCACCCAGGGCAACATGATAGGGGGAATAGAACAAAGACGAAGTGATCCTCAAACGTCAAGGGAACCTGTCCATGAACATGTTTCTCAGCAACAAAACATTGAAGGAAGATTTAGAGGAAACCAACTGGTTGTGAGACCCTACAAGTATCAAAGTTCTCATTTCGTTGAGAACATAATTACTAATCCAACATTTGGAATCAAAACCAGATCATCGTTGAAGAATCTTTGTGCTTTTGATGCTTTTGTATCTCTTATTGAACCTAAAAGCATTGATGAGGCTTTCCATGATGTAAACTGGGTGAATGCAATGCAAGATGAACTCAACCAATTTAAGAGAAGTCAACTTTGGCATCTGGTACCAAGACCCAAGGAAAGATCAGTAACTGCCACAAAATGGGTTTTCAGAAATAAACATGATAAAGATGGAACGGTTATAAAGAATAGGCATGATTGGTGGTTCAAGGAGTTAAGAGGAGGCATAGACTATGACGAAACCTTTGCTCCAGTTGCAAAATTAGAAGTAATAAGACTCCTCATAGACTTTGCTGCTTACATGGAATTCACTCTCCGTCATATGGATGTCAAGAGTGACTTTCTCAATGGATATCTAATGTAAGAAGTGTTTGTCAAGCAGCCTCCAGGCTTCGAAAAAAAGGAATGTCCTAATCATGTGTACAAACTTGATAAGGCACATTATGGACTCAAGCAAGCTCCAAGAGCATGGTATGAAAGATTATCAAAATTCCTGCTTGAGCATGGCTACAAGAGAGGTAAAACTGATAATACTTTATTCTTGAAAGAAAAAGGTAAAGATCTCTTGGTAGTTCAGATATATGTTGATGATATAATCTTTGGAGCAACTACTGATAAGTTAAGTAAAGAATTTGCTAGCTAATGGGGAGTGAATTTGAAATGAGCATGATGTGTGAGTTATTGTCTTTTTAGGCTTACAAATTAAACAAAATTCAAATGGAACGATGATCCATCAGTAGAAATATGTAAAACAACTTCTTAAAAGATTTTAAATGGAAGATTCCAAAGAAATTGACACTAATATTGCAACAACTACAAAACTGGATATAGATGAACTTGGTTCATCTGTTCATCAGAAGTTGTATAGAGGAATGATTGGCTAGTTGTTGTATCTCATTGCTAGCAGACCTTCCATTATTTTTAGTGTAGGCCTTCGTGCTAGATTTCAGGCAAATCCAAAGGAGTCTCAATTGACTGTTGTCAAGAGGATTTTGAGATACCTAAAATGTACCACTGGCCTTTCTCTATGGCATCCAAAGGTGGTAATTTAATCTAGTAGGATATGTTGATGCTGATTATTTAGGTTTTCTTGTGGATAGAAAGAGCACCTCAGGTATGGCACACTTTCTTCGCTCATGCCTTATGTCTTGAGCCACCAAAGTAAAATTTCGTAGCCTTATGTACTACTGAAGGTGAGTATGTTGTTGCTGCCTCATATTGTGCTCAATTGTTGTGGATCAAACAACTATTAATGGACTTTGAGATAGATATAAGTTCTATACCCATATTTTGTGATAACACAAGTGCAATTAGTATGACGAAGAACATGGTTCATCACAAAAGGACTAAACACATAGATGTGAGGAATCACTTTTTGAGGGACACCTACGAAAAGGGTTTGATTAGTGTGGAGTTTTATGCTACTGACAAGAAAATAGCTGACATTTTCATAAAAGCTCTAAGTATAGATAACTTTGAAAGAAAAAGGTTAGAATTAGGTATGATTAATATCACCTAAAATGATAAGTTCAAATTCAATTGAAAAAATTGAAAAAAAAGGAAAATTTAAAAATTTAAAAAAAGGAAATGAAAAAACAATTGTTAGAATGTCTTTAAATTTTGTACATAATTAGATTAGAACTAATCTCATCTTCCAAACACATACAAACTCATTTTCTAAAATACCAAAGATAGAAATGGAAAACCCTTCTGAAAATCCCCATCACCACCCAAGTAAATCACACCCACAACATCTATAACACCTCAATCTAACAAAGGAAGATTTAAGATGATTGCTCGCAAGACTGTGGGTGGGAGTACATTATCCAAGAAATTAGATGAACAATTGAATGCCAGCCAGGCCCAGAAACCCTAGAAATCTGAAGACTCATTCAAGTCTGCTACTAAGGGAGAAGAAACTATTTCTTTTGAAATAGAACGAGTAACTTGTAGCCCAAATATTACTTTTGAATTCATCTCTAAGTCATTGAAAATTTGGAGAATACATTCATTGTGGTGGGAACTGTGGCTGGGGTTGATTGTATTGGGTCTGAGAAAATAGATTGTAAATATAAAAAGAGAAAAGAAAAGTAGAGTGAGGGTGTTCAAGGTTTTGTGAGGGGTATGGGAAAGGGAGTGGTTGAAGGTTCACCCACTACTTCTACTCTGACTGGAGAAACAGGAGGAATTGTAGTTTAGTGTGAGTAATCTGATGGAGAAGAAGAAAATGTAAAAGAAAAAGGGGGAAAGGGGTCTGCAGAAGCTGCTGAGGGGCTGGTTCAATTAGGGAAAGATGATCAAGAACCTGTTCCATCTGACCAAGAAACTCTTACAGACCTACTGAAGAAGGCGACTGACCGTTACAATCCCAAAAGGAAAAGGAGTTACAGAGTCAACGTTCCTGGCACTGCTAGGGCAAACAAGAAGCGAAATATTTCCTCTTCTATCCCTGTAGAGATTCATCATACAAGAGGAAGAGCTACGAGGAGTTAGAAAAGGCAGAGTGAGGTTGAGCTGGAAAAAGCCTTAGAAGAAAGTAAAAGAAAAGATACTGCTAAAGGAAAAAGGAAGGTGTTTCAGCCTATTGAGGCTGTTGAAATTGATGAGATGGACTTAGTCTTTCGAGATGAAGAGGAGACAGAAGATGTGGAGGCTGTGACTCCAAAGGAAAAGAAATTTAGGACTTCAACAAAGAAGTTTGTTACAAAAGTTAAGTTAGTTGAGCCATCTTCTGTGGCTAAAATACCAGGTCTACATTGAAATCAAGAAAATTGAAAATAGTGGAGGGAGAGGAATGGAGTGGAGACGAAGAAAAAGAATCCGATGCTGAGAAGGACACGATGGTTAAGTTTTGGAAGAGAAAAATCTTGAAAGATAGACTCCTCAGGAATTTGGAGGAGGAAGGTATGGTATTGCTACTGGAGGAGTTACAATTGCAAGGATGGAAGGACATAATCCTTCAGATGGATGGGGGTTGGCCAGAACTAATATTGTGAAGTTCATGGGTAATTGTGAGATCAAGGATGGTAGGGTAACCAGTGTAGTAAAGGGGGTGACAGTGAGCTTTGATTCTAAATAACTAGGAGAGATCTTGGTTGTACCTGCTCAAGGGGTACAATGATTATAAGAAGAATAAATGGAAAAGTCAAGGGAATCTCCATACTGCCCTAGACATTACAAGAATGTTAGGTGATAATGATGAAGCGCTTGAGCCCAAGGCTGTCTACAAAAGTGAGATGAAACCACCCGACAAAGTGTTGTTCGAGTTTTTGAACAAAGTTGTCCTTCCTAGGCAGGAAAGGAGGCATATTATCACATTCATGGACCTAGTCCTTATTGAGTGTTTGGATAGTGGGAGTAAAATCAATTAGCCTTGATTCATCATTTAGCTTCTTGATAGGGCTCTGAATGGCACCAAAACTCACGCCATACTCTTTTTGATAGGGTACTAGCACACTTCAAGGTACTTCTTAAGAAATAGGAGGTTGGTACAAGCAAAGATCATTTTGGTATAAACAATCTAAGTGCTCGTGAATAAGGTCCAAACCACACCCAAAGAACCTGGTTAATCCAAAAAAGTATCAGTGAGTAGCAAAGCACGAGCCTTGGTGCAAGAAAGTGGGGTTAAGGATGCTGAAATTGATAGGCTGAAGAAGAGGTTCGCAGAAGTAGAGGCTGAGAGAGATGCTCTCAAAACTGAGCTGCCAAAAGAAAATGAGAAGAATGATGGCATTCTTCAGGATATGCTGAAACTGCTTCAAGCCAAAACCCAAGAACCAGGTCCTTCCCGGTCTTAAGCCTTTCTAGCCCGGTGTAGATCAACCAGTGTCCCAGTTCGGAATTTTTTTGTTTCTTTTTCTCATGATCCAATGTCTTTATTTTTTCCTATGATTTGTGGTAGGATCTTATCAATCAATGAAATTCATTTCTATCTGCTCTAATTGCTTGTTGATATATCTTAGATGGCTAATATATCCTTAGATTGATAAATGATGACTTAATCCATAATTACATTTGAAGTAGCCCCAGTGGACATGAGTAATTTTCTATTAAAATCTGGTTATCTAACATAATTATGCAACATTTCAATGATGCCAAAAGGGGGGAAATAGGTCGTTCTTTTACTTCGGACTGTGATGTTTATAATCGAATGAACCTAGTCCTTGATGATAAGTGACTTTAAAAAGGTAAAATATTCTAATATTCTGTTGATGTTGAGCTGAGCTGAAACACGACCTACACTTATGAAAAGCACAAAGTATTTCATCATCAAAAAGGGAGAATTTGTTGGCCCAAGTGAAGTTGGTTTTGAAGATTGACAAAGGAACTCATACATGAACCAAGTCCATCCACTGTGTATACAGACACGGGCAGATTCGAGCATGAAGGATTCATATGAAGGAGATAAGCTTAACTTGTTATATCTGATATCTCCTAATTGAAAAGGTTGCATATTTGATAAGGATAAGGACTCCTTACTCAAAGAGAACACTATCCAAGAGAAGAAAGGAGTTAGAAGTTGAGTACAACTATAACTCTTCCACCAAGGAAGAGTAGAATTAGAACTCTAGTTATTTCTTAATCTACTAACTCTATATATTTCAAGATGTTCTCATTATACATGTACGCACAAAAGTTAAAATTAAACGTGAGTTCAGAGCAAAATTACATGGCATTTTGCTAACAATTCTTGTGTGATTCAAGTGTGCGAACCTGAAGCTACATGAACCAGATAGAAGAACCAGTTTCGAGTGTCTGTCTTTTATTCTAGTTCAATTTAGTGGGTGGTTTTCAAATTATACCTTTCCGCTTTATCTAGAAGCAATTGTAATAGGTACTCTGAGTATTCAAGTTAGAGTTAACTTAAAGTTGTCGCAACAGTTAGAGGTCGGTTGCCACAACGGGATTAGAGGTAATACTTAGGTTTACAAAGAGTTTTTGTAAATGTTGTTTCGGCACAGTCATTTAGTGAAGTGCTGGGGAAAATCCTACTGAGTAGTATGTCGTGGTTTTTTCACCTTTTGAGTCGGGTGTTTTCCACATAAAAATACTTGTGTTATTTACTCTCCGCATTTACTATTTCAGCAACAGTAGGTTAAGGAACACTTAGAAGAACCAGGTCCTTTTATAATCAGTGCACACGAATAATTGGACATCACACAAATCATCCCCTCCTTTGTGCAAGATTGAGGTATAAAATATCAAACCAAGATGTAAATGGTGATGGAAAATGGTTGGAGGTCCTATATGAAAGCTTACCTGAGTATTGTTCTTACTGCAAACACCTTGGACATGTCTCTCATGCCTGCCCCAAAAGACTGAAAGAGGAAGATATACAGAAAAGGCTAGTGATTTCCTCTGCCTCTGCATAGCACAACTGTCACGCCCCGAACCTGGGGGCGAGACCGGCACCTGGTGCCTCATCTATCCTTGCACACCAACTTGCGATTAGGGAACTCTGAACATATGATGTCATACTTTGGCCATGGGCCACATTGCAAGACAATTGTGAATGCTGACTAAATATCACTATAAAGATGGGTCGACAAGGCCGTCCTAACTACTACACCTGGAAAACCAACAAAATATACATAAAAGGCCTACTAGCCCAACATACTGCACTAAACGACAGGATATGTCTACAAGCCTCTACTGATGGATATATTGTGTTCGGAACAGCTCGTCGACCTACTCATAACATATATACATATATACACAAGATGTACATAAAGCTCTAGACCCGGCAACTCCGAAAGGCATTGAGCTTACTGATCAAGCTGAACTCGGGCAACACTTAATGAGGAGGTCTATCGGTCCGTCTGTCTGAACTTGCATGCATCAAATGCAGTGCTCCCAGAAAACGGACATCAGTACGAAATAATGTACCGAGTATGTAAGAAAATATATTAAAAGCTGAAACTGAACTGATAATATAATAAGTGAAAGCCATGGAGCTTACCGATCAAGGTGAACTCGGGCAACACTTAATGAGGAGGTCTACCAGTCCATCTGTCTGAACTTGCACGCATAAAATTCAAGGCCCCCAGAAAATGGACGTCAGTATGAAATAATGTACCGTGTATGTAAGAAAATATATTAAAAGTTGAAACTGAACTGATAATATAATAAGTAATAGCACTTGGAAGTCAAGGATAATCTGAAGATATGCTTACCTCCTGATACTGACTCAACTTTCTCAATATAGTAAGTAAAATAGTTGTCCGACCCTATAAGGCTCGGTATATATATAACTGCTCTACCGTAGTAGGCTCGCTCATAGGCGCTCGGCCATACTAGGCTTTGTAACTCAACCAGCTGGGCTCGCTCATAGGCACTCGACAACAATAGGCTCGGTATATAACTTACCATTTGTTCATAGGTTGCCCAATAGGGGCCTGACCATCGGTTATAGATTGATGGTGATGAAAATACTTTAATACTGTATATATAAACTCTCTGGTCTGTTGACTGGAACAAGGATATACTCGATTGAATATAAAGTCCCGATAAGGAGAATATGGTAACTTACAAGACTAGGAAAATATACGTAAATTTCGGGATATGAATTTTTCTGTATACCTCGTTATCAAACTCGTGTAATTACGACATCATGCAAAATGAAGAAAGGGCTTAGCCTTAACATACCTGGAGTAGGGAAAAATCCGTATAATATTCTTGGAAATGGGTGCACCTTAGTCCTTTAGAATCGCAAAATTTTACATTGTTATGATGTAAAGAAACCTCACTGGAATTTTCAAGAAATCTCGTTGAATACATGTTGCGGGCGTTGGAATTATTTCTGTTTTTATCTTTGAATTCATGCTGCTATTTTTGGAATACTTTATGTATTGATTCAAGCATAAGTTCTTGATTTTTTATAAGCTTTTTACTAAGTGGCGGGTCAGCCCAACTTATGGCTTAGTTGGCCAAAGATTTTCTATGTTTTTGCCACATTATATAAGAAATTAAGAGTCACCATTATATAAAATCTTAGGCTGCCACGTTAAACCTTATCAAAAATTATTATTAATTAATCACTAATCTTTTGATTAACTTGTTAATCTCCCACTATCCAATAATTAACCAATTACACATATAATTAAGAATCATCTCAATTTACTTAAAATACTACTCACTTTTAATACACTTTATACACCTTAATATTATGGTCATAGGGTACCTTGTACAACACTTGTCCACAAATACCGGATATTTTAGCTCGGGCCGTATTTTATCCCAAAATGTCAAACTTGGACGAAAATTCACCTTTTTTTTTTACTTTATTCCCCTCTCACCTTTACGAATTTACTCATCATTTGTTTGAATTAGCATAATGCTTATAATTTCAAAATAATCCCATTCCCGATTTTCTATTAATTTATTTATGGCGTACTTTCACGTACGAAATATGGGGTGTAACACCATTCCCCCCTTTGTGACATTCATCCTCGAATGTTAACTGATGCACTTATCATTTTCATAACTTATGGCTCTTGTGAATACCTTAATAATCTCATTGTCATTTAGGCAATTGTTCTGTTAATAAATCCAAAGGCCAGGGCATTCCTCACCTTTAGGCCTCTTTTTCACGCCATGACTTGTGGTCGGAATCCTTCCAATCTTGTAACCGTTACTACCTTCTTTCATGTAGCTTGTACGATTCTGACCGTGTAAGTGTGCCTATGCGACTCTTCTCTCCTTTTTCCTCCAGCTTTTAGCCAATCTCCAGGCTTTACTTTGTGAAAATATACAGAGCTTGACAAGATGTCTCTTTGGGCATTTATAGGTATACTGAAGTTCTTCGCTCGGTAGTTTGTTGAACTTACGAATATTGCTATACCTTACTTATTTCATAGACCCTTTTATCCCTTCGTATAACTGTGTTGTATCAAGGTAGGTCATATTATACCACAATTCTTACTTCACTTTATCACTACTGAGGTATGCTACCAACTCTAGGTTACTTTTGTTTCTTATCGTATAAGTCTAAATATCAGTCCTTTAATGCTTCTTCTTTACTGTTCATCTTATTAATGATGGCCTAATCTCATGCCATACTTTGTAACTTGTATCCATTTTTTTGTTGATTCACCTCAATGTTGATCTACAATCCACCACTTCAAGACTTGAAACTTCTTACGTAATACCTTTCCGCTAGGGCCCACGTCTCATCGGGGACATCTAGAGTAATTAGGTTGATCCATCTAGGGGTGATACTATACTTCCATAACCGTACATTATAGCGTCCCAATGTGACTCACCTTATATGGGTATTTTAGTTCCTTACGATTCCTAAAATCCTCTTCAAGTCATTACTCAATCGAAGGCCCAAACGCCATCCTCTACCTATCATAATCACACCCTTTTTCTACTACCAGGGTAGCATTCCATTTTTTCCAAATGCTACTAGTCTTAGACTCCTTTGAGTTCGTTCATGCTATACAACGCTTTCTATAACTTAGAGGAACCATCAGCTCCCTTGTTTTCCCGGGGTTAATTTTCGAAGACTTATACATTTCTTGAACTGGCTTTATCGTAGAGTTGTTATAGAATATGGTTGTTGTACTATATCTCTTGTACCTCTGATATTAAGAGTAATTCTGCAATGTTCTCAATCATGATTTCTATAATTTTCTAGGTTTAATAATCAGACTCCTGATTTACTTTGTTAATGTAACTCTTTAGTTTTCTCGTCCTTCTGATCAGCCTTTATGTAGGCTTAAATCATCTTCCGATTTGTGGCTCATGGTATTATTTTATCCCTTTATGGACACTACGAAATATTTAGGACATAATCTTCTAATGATTCAATCCTTTGTCTATGACCTGGACTCAATTCTTTCTTCTAACTTATACTCGAGTATTCTACGACTGTATGATTGTTAACATATATGCTGCATGGCTTATACTCGGAACTCTTAAGTGCGTTCATAATGTAACTAACTCGGGATCATTGATCGAATAATTCCCTTCATTCTTTCTTAGCTTTATTTAATGTAAGTTATAACTTTTCCTAGTCTTTCTGCTCCCTTGTTGCGTGCATACTTAGCTTATCTTAGTTCTCATGCATGTCAGAGTTTTCGTGCAACTCATATGATCTCAAATATTACTTTTAATTTTTACTTCCCGTTCATTAACCACGGGAAGTGCCACTTCCCTTCGGAGTGCTTATAATGTTGTTGTGAGACTGTTGTTACACAACCATTTCCTCTTTATGTCCTTGTGCTTGGGTTGAAGCCTTCTCCCTTATTTCCTCAGCTAGTCTTTCTTTGTAGCACTTAGGGAGAACCCTTAACTCTTGTAAAGTTGTGAGCTTATTACGGACTTTTTGATGTCCTTCCTTGCCTATAATTATCCGTAGTTGCTTACCTCCATGACCTTGTGCTTGTAGGGTTGCTTCTGAATTATTACTTTGACTGTCTTCCCAGTGGCACTCTCTTTTATCCCCGTAACATTTATACAGTACCTTTAACTACTCTGATTCTTATTTGAGTATATCTCGAGTATTATAACGACATTACTGTGAGGCTGAACTGTCCATGTTGGGGTTTACTATATTTATGTTGAATGATTTGTTGATATGTCTGTAACCTCTTGTCTGGTTATGAATAGGATCTTCCTGAATCTACGAATAAATACTAGTTGGACCATTATCATATCCACATTCCGCGTAATTTTCTTGGGTTATTTCCTTTGTCTTAACTTACCTCACATACCGGCTCCTTGTCTATCAATAACATCCCGGGCAGGAACCCTTACTTCTCTTTCTTGGCGCCGTGCTTATATAATGTTCTGGAATCATAGAATATCTGTAATATTTGAATAAGTGCAATCTCATCCCCTTCTCGTTTTTTATCACATTCTTCCTTTATCACTCCATAGTTACTAGATCCACTTAATTCTGACTTAATGCCACGTCATTCCACATTCCCCCCTTTAGGGGAGTACTAAGAGATGGAGCTATGACGACCTACCTACATATGTTTTTCCTCTTCATCTTTGGTGTCATTTCACATCATCCATAACCCTTACTCGCCTTGCGGTAATCCTTCTGTACCAAGGATAACAAAATTCCTTACTCATGATGGTGACACTTAGTGTAACTGGCATATACAGTCCCTTAAGCTTAACTTTGCTCATATTTCTTGCTTTAGGGAGGCATCTCCCTGAATGACCATTCTCCGAATTCATCATGGATCTTCTTCTGTTGTCCATTCTATTATTGCCGAAATGCAATCTGAAATCTCGTGATGCTGGCTATTATCAAATTACTCAGTTCCTAATTCATGTTTACTTTATCTTGTTCACCAATCCATACTGATTCCTATTACTCTGGGGTCTAACTTTTCCTTCTGTTAATCACGTTAGAGTCGCGAACTTATTTCTCAAAATGAGGATGTGACTGTATGGCCTATACTCTTTTGTTGTCTTAAGGCCCATCTCATATTTCCTCTTTCTTCAATTAATTATAGATTTTGTAACACTCTACCGTTGTCATCTGTGTATCACATCTCACTCATAATGCTTCATTATCCCTCTTCGTACTTCCCTGTTAATATTTCTATCTATCACTTTATTCTAAAAATTCGAACAAATCATTATTTTGCTTTTAGCTCCCCAAGCTCCATCTGTTGGCTCTTCGAATTTCCAAATATTGTTTCTCTACTAGGGACGGGAGCCACACTAGGGTAATATTTACCCTTTCCAGGATTCCAGTGCACGTCCTTGTAGTACTCATATCTAGCTGTACTATTTTAGAGTGCACCATCTAGGTTTCTCACAAGGAGATCCATTAGCATTTTGTTAATATCTTTCGTAAATGACAAGTAATGCAAACCATCCATTCATAATTTTGGGTTAATCTAACCCCAGTCGGATCCTGCTATCATGTCATTCTTAAACAATATATGCTAGCTCCCATAGGTCATGACTGAGATAAGTGTGGCCGATTGTACGTACATCTATTACTATTGAAGGTAATTCAAAATGCTTATATCTCCCTTCCTGAATGGTGAATAATGATAACCTTTATTAACTGGGTACCTCGTACCCTTCTTCATCTTACTTCTTTTACTTGCTGCAACTCGTGTCTAACTTCCGATTCTGTTATTCCTTTTTAAATTAAGAGTGGATAAGTATTCTTTCCTAAAAGATCCTTATCAAGAATCGTACACCTTTTGGTACACACATGATCTGCCGAAGACCTCTCATTTACTCCTCATAACAAAGATGCAAAATCGAGTTCCTCTAACTCAACACTTCCACAACTATATCTGTGATCGATCATCTTTCTGAATATATGCATCATCTTATTACGAATAAAATAGAAGTTCAGAAGTTGAATTCTTATAAGTGAGCTCTACCATACGATCTAGAGTAAGAAGAAAGAGTGACAGTCCTAATAGCCATGTAGCCTCATTCTTATAAGCGTGGTGCACAACACACCCATAAACAAGACTCTACTGGACACGACTTTTAGACTCCCTAGAAAGGGATTGCTCTGATACCACTTTTGTGTACCTGGTGCATCATCTATCCTTGTGTACCAACTTGCGATAAGAGAACTCTGAACATATGATGTCACACTTTGGCCATGGGCCACATTGCAAGACAACTGCGAATACTGACTAAAAATCACTATAAATATGGGCCGACATGGCCGTCATAAATACTACAGCTAGCAAACCAACAAAATATACATAAAAGGCCTACCAGCCTAACCAACTGCACTAACCAACAGGATATGTCTACAAGCCTCTACTGATGGATATATTGTATTCAGAACAGCTCCCCAACCTACTCATAACATATATACATATATACACAAGATGTACATAATGCTCTACACCCGACAACTCCGAAAGGCATGGAGCTTACCGATCAAGCTGAACTCGAGCAACACTTAATGAAAAGGTAGACATGTCTATTTGTCTGAACCTGCACGCATGAAATGCAGCGCCGCCAGAAAAAAGGACGTCAGTACGAAATAATGTATTAAGTATGTAAGGTAATATACTGAAAGTTGAAACTGAATTGATAATATAATAAATGAAAGCATCTGGAAGTCAAGGATAATTTGAAGATATGTTTACCTGCTGATACTTACTCAACTCTCTCAATATAGTAAGTACAATGGTTGTTCGGCCATATAAGGCTCGGTATATATATACCTGCTCTGTCATAGTAGGCTCACTCATAGGCGCTCGGCCATACTAGGCTATGTATCTCGACCAGTTAGGCTCGCTCATAGGCGCTCGGCCACAGTAGGCTTGGTATATAACGTACCATCTAATCAGAGGTTTCCCAATAAGGTCCTGCCCGTGATTATAGCTCGACGGTAATGAAAATACTTTAATATTGTATATATAAACTCTCTGCTCTCTTGACTGGAAGAAGAAAATACTCAATTAAATATGAAGTCCTGATAAGGAGAATATGGTAACTTAAAAGACTAGGAAAATATACGTAAATTCCGGGATATGAATTTTTCTTTATACCTCGTTATCAAACTCATGTAATTACGAGATCATGCAAAATGAAGAAAGGGCTTAAACTTAACATACCTGGAGTAAGGAAAAATTCGTATGATATTCTTGGAAATGGGTGCACCGTACTCCTTTAGAACCGTAAAGTTTTACGTTGCTATGATGTTAAGAAACCTCGTTGGAATTTTCAAGAAATCTCGTTGAATTCATGTTGCATGCATTGGAATTATATTGTTTTTATCTTTGAACTAGTGTTTCTATCTTTGGAATGGTTTATGTATTGATTCAAGCATAAGTTCTTGATTTTTGATAAGCTTTTTACTAAGTGGGGGGTGGGCCCCACTTATTGCTTAGTTGGCCAAAGATTTTCCATGTTTTTGCCACATTTTATGTGAAATCAAGAGTCGTCCTTATATAAAATCTTAGGCAGCCACGTTAAACTTTATCCAAAATTATTATTAATTAATCACTAATCTTTTAATTAACTTGATAATCTTTCACTATCTAATAATTAACCAATTACCCATATAATTAAGAATTATCTCAATTTACTTAAAATACTACTCATTTTTAATACACTTTATACACCTTACTATTATGTCCATGTGGTACCTTGCAAGGCACTAGTCCACATATACCTGGTATATTAGCTCGGGCCGTATTTTTTTCCCAAAATGTCAAACTTGGACGAAAATTCATCTTTTTTTTACTTGTGTCCCCTCTCACCTTTACGAATTTACTCATCATTTATTTGAATTAGAATAATACTTATAATTTCAAAATAATCTCAATCCCGAACTACCATTAATTTATTTGTGGTGTACTTTCACGTACGAAATATGGGGTGTAACAACAACCCAGATATAAGTACAGGATCGGTTGGAGCAAAAAAACCACCACATCATCCCAATCAAGGTAAGCAACAACAGCAAGTGGAGAAGGATCATAGTAACACGAATCAAGACACTGGAGACCAACTGGAGAAGGCGCACTAAATCACATGGAAACAAACTTCAACTAAGGACTATCAGACTAAATATAAAAGAAACATCAAAGGAATTTGGCAGAATAACACCAAAAAGACACAATTTGTTTATATCCTAAAGAAAAACACCAACAAACAAGCAGAATTACCATAATTAGAGCATCCATCCACTCCAAGAACAGGTATAACATATATCAGTCCTCCAGCTCTACTAGAGAAAAGTGCAGATTATGTGGCTCAGAATCATCCCAATCCCTCTAATCCCCCTTCTACTAATGTTGATCATATTCAAGTTATTGAAGGAAAGAATGGTGGTCAAGAGAAACCTATAAAGGTTCAGGATGGGGATCTAAAGGGGGTGGATGTTCCTCATGTTGTTCATGAGTGTGTTAAGGCACCTAGGGACCATAGGATTGACCAAATACCCCATGCTACCACTTCTCAATATACATGCATTCATGAAACACCACATACACAAGCAGGGACAAGTGTGATTTCTATTTCTACTGATTGAGATAACAGAAACAAGGTTCATAAATGAAAGAATATTTCTACTTCAGATATTACTACAACAAGACCAAAAACTAACCCTATTCTAAAAATAGAAGGCAGATGAGGAACAAAAAAACAATTCTACAAATGCTAATGGATCATTGAATCTGGGAACCAATTATAAGCTCATGGCTCACCAAAGAACTGATGTGGTTCCTATAGATACTCAAAAGACCAACATATCTAATACATCACAAAGGGTGGAGGGTTCTGAAACTAGGTCTGAAGCAATACCAAATGCAACTGTAACCCTGGCTATCCACTCACATCCTTGAGAGCATATCTCTTACCATGTAGATGGTATGAAAACAGTAACTGGGGAGTGCCAAAAATCCTTCTCTACTAGGCTTGGAGAACATTGATACAATCTTATGCAATCAGAAGATGAGGCAGATGATGAACACAGTGTAGATTTGGAAGAAGAGAATTCATGAAATTGGCTTATTACTTCTATCAATGGTGCCACAGATGTTGACAAAATAATTGATTCACATGGCCTGTTACCTAGACGTAAACCTCCCCAGTCCTAAACAATGTCCATGATTAGTACAATCATAATGCAAGAGGCATCAGAACTATTGGTTCCATTGAGAGACTCAGAACCTTGAAACAACTCCATAAAGTATCCTTTCTGGCAGTCCTTGAACCTTTCCTTAACAGAACTCACATCAACCACTATAGAATTCAACTATCCATGCAACACTCTGCCTCCAATGATAATGATAAAATTTGGATTTTCTGGGATCAGGATTTCACAGGCACAATCATTGATCATGATGAGCAGCAGGTGACCATTGCATTGAAGCATACTAAAGCTGAAGAACCTTTCCAAATCATTACCATCTATTCCAAATTCAAAATAACTTTGAAAAGACCTCTTTGGGAAACATTGAGACAGAAGTCTATGATATGTTCAACTCCCTGGTGTGTAATTGGAGACTTAAACGTGATTGCATGTGTTGAAGAAAACCTTAGGGGTCTTCCCTATCAAATGAATAAAATCATGGATTCCCTAAGCATTATTGATGATTGTAGATTTGTGGATATAGGCTTCTATGGTCTTAGATACACTTGTTCAAATAGGAGAGGACAAGGCTCTATTGTATGGAAAACACTGGACATGGGATTGTTAATATAACTGGCTAATATCATATGCTGCAACAACTATCACTCACCTTCCTCTGTGGGATCTATACATAATCATCTCCTCTTAGAAATGAATGTGAGACAGTACATGGGAAAAAGATACCTTAAGTTTCTCAATTGCTGGGTTGAAAATGAGAACTTCCTTCCACTAGTTCAGTAGGTCTGGAACAAAGAAGTCAAGGGCCATGCCATGTGGATTTTTTAACAAAAAGCTTAAATCTTTGTCCAATGCTCTAAGATAATGGTCCAGACAGCACTACGGAGAATGTCACGCCCCGACCTTGGGGAGCGCGATAGGCGCTTAACCGAGATACCTCGGTCAAGCAAGCATATATAATGCCTTCAACCCAACTCACCCATAGTTAAAGAGAAGATATATATATATATATATATATATATATATATATATATATATATATCATTAATAAAACATTGAGAGAATTTCATGAATCCAATTCCATTACCAATAGTTACTTCACTCGTAATTCAAAAAATATATATACATAGTTATACTTTGAAATGGGACATGTGATACAAATAAAACATATCTAGCTGACTCTTCCAACACCACAATACAGCTCAGCCTATGTCTACGGAGCCTGTAAGTACAACCGAATAATATTAATGAAAGTGACGACGGAAAGGCCCCGGCTATATCTCAAAACACAAAGTATGACAATCAAGTGACCTCGGGCCCGGAGTAGACTAGGGATCACCAAAACCTGCTGAATAGAGAGTAACTGCTAACGAGGACCAAAGTTGCTCGTTGATGAACCACCTGCATCCGTTGAAGATGCAACGCCCTCGGCAAAGGGACGTTAGTACATCTGGAATATTACTAGTATGTAAAAATAAATATCCTCTTCTAGAATAGAATGCCAATATAACAAAGGGGAAAACCATGTAAGCAACAACAAGAACCAAATGTCCAAAGTCCAAGTTAAAACATAATAATTGTCAAAACATGATAGTAATATGATTTTTTAGGTTGGGAGATCCCTTGTAACAACTTCTACAAAAATCGACCCCGCCGCCTCACCCCAATGTGTTCGGGTGGAGGTGTAATTTCAATACCACAATCCCTACACAAAGCAGCCCTGCCGCCTCACCCCCAATGTATGAGGGTGGAGGTGTATTCACAATCACAGTCCCAACATAAAGTGACTCTGCCGCCTCACCCCAATATATGTTGGTGGAGGTGTATTCAAAATCACAATCCCTACACAAAGCGGCCCTACCGCCTCACCCTGATATGTGAGGATGGAGGTATATTCACAATCACAATCCATACAAAATTTACTTACACAATCACATTCACTTCTTTACTTTCAAGAATCGTCATCTCAATATCAACATATAGGATATTCAGGGACCATGACTTCAAACTCACTAATAATGGAATTTTTAAACACATTAGGTTTCTTCGCAAAGAATAGGGCAAATTTTCCAACAATTTAAACACACGTTAAAATCACATACGAGCAATACAACATTTATTTTTGAAATACTTTTCCCAAAAGGGCAATGCACTATTTCACTCATGAATATGTAAGAATTCAAAACACACTGGAAATACTTGTAAAGCATAGCATTAATTAAAACATCCACCTTTGGGCACGACTCGAGTACATAGGCTTTTAGGCAGATATATTTTCAAAGTCAATTTGGAACATTTAAATCAAGGCTCATTTCTTAACCTTTGTCACATCATTTTATTTCACTGGCCCCATTGGTACAGTGGCCATACATTATATCTCCAACTCACATCTTTCACTTTCAATCATCTTCATAGATTATCAAAACAAGGCATTTTCAATCAAAACTTTAGGTACACACATGGGCAATTAAGGGGCTTAAGCACATCGAGTTTTTCTCAGATAATTTGGCATCATAACTTTCATTTGAAGCACGACCCAAAACCATAAAATTTTTATACACATATCATTCTTGAACAGATTTTTGAAGGATAACATAAGGTGATAGGAACATTTAGAACGCATTTTAAATACATAATTCTTGACACATTCTTACTCGATACAATTGAATTTATTAGGAAAAACTCGGAACATGGGGATTAGGAACTTGAGCCAACCATACTTGAATATTACGGGAACATCAAGGAATTCAATTCTAAGAGAGTAGTTTAGTCAACATACCTTGTTTGAGCCTTCCTTAAGTTACTACAACGCCCCAACAATTCTAGCAATAACAATCAATAGGAAGATAGCAAAAATAGGTTAATAATTAGAAGGATTCGCATAGTGTAACTCTCTAAGGAAGTTATTCAAACACCTGATATGAAAAGTAGACTACAAGACTCTACAATGATAATCCTTTCCTCCCTCGACAAATTTCAACAAGAAACTACCCAAAATGGTTCATTAACATTATATACTACAACCTATTATCACATACATGGCCTATTTCCGACCCCACAATATAATTGAACTCATAACATCTTGCATGAAAGCTTAGGAGTAGGACTTACCCGGATAAATAATAATCTAGTGATTGGTTTCCTTGATTCTTGAAGGTTGGTGCAAGATTGGAAGATTAAAATTCTAGGTTTTCTCCTACTCTCTTAAAATGCTCTTACCTCTCTCTAAAATCATTAGACAATCGCTCCAAAAAAAAGCACAAAAGACTATTTACCAAAATGGGGTCGAGTTATAAAAATAGGAAAATGGACCCTCCGAACTCAGGTCTGCGGTCGCAGAATGGACCACAAAACAGGCCCGCAAAATGGACCGCAAAAATGATGCCAAGTATTGAGCCGGTTTGGACTGATCTGCGATAGGTCAGCGATCCGCATACCACTTTTACGGCCACAGAATGGATCGAGAATGACCCAACAAAATTATTTATGCTAAATCTATGATGAAATATGTGGACCACAAAATTTATATGCGGTCTCAAAATGGACCGCAAAATAACCTTCAAAATTTAACAAACTCTCTACTCAACTAAGCGATGATTATGCGGCCCGCGAAACGGTTCTTCGGTCGCGAAATAGACCCCAGAATTACCTTCTTCTACTAAAAAGTTCCATCCACTCCTCAATGCATTCTTTAACCCAAAAAGTCTATATTGTGGCGAGCTTGCTCACCGTGAAAAATTCCTATAGTCCTTAAACACATAAGTCTACCTCGACACGATAAAACCAAAAACTCCTTGGCCAAATCTTTTGGTGCCTTATAGAATATCTTTCTGAAAGCTAAAGAATATGAACATAAGTTGAAACAAGCTGAGTTGGTCTTGGCTTAGACCAATTGTGACGACCCAAAGGGTTATCACCTATTTTATTACCCATTCGGTACTTTTGAGGTCTTGAAAACCTCATATGTAGTTGCCTCGATTTGCGTGCGCAGTCCGGCGCGTAGCAAGACAGCTTAAAAATAAAGTTTTGTGAAAAATGCTAAAATTTGATATTAAAATGAGTAAATTTGACTCCGGTTAACATTTTGGGTAAACGAACCTGGACCCATGATTTGACGGTCCCGGAGGGTCCGTAGGAAAATATAGGACTTAGGCATATACCCGAAATCGAATTCCGAGGTCACAAGCCCGAGAAATGAATTTTTGAGTAAAATTGTTTTCCTGAAATTTATAAAGAAAACTGAAATGAAAATTTGTTAGAACGTGTTGGTATCGGGCCCGTATTTGGGTTCTGGCGCCCGGTACAGGTCTTATATGTGATTTAAATATTTCTTTGAAGTTTGGTTGAAATTGGACGTCGTTTGACGTGTTTCAGACTTAAAACTCTAAATTTGGATGTTTATGAAGTTTGAAGCAAAACTAGTGAGTTTGAGGTTTGATTCGTTTATTTTGATGTTATATTGGCGATTTGATCACACGGTTAAGTTAGTTGGATGTTGTTGAGTCAGTGCATGTGATTTGTTAGGAGCCCCGAGGACTCGGGAGTGTTTCGGAGGTGTCTCGGAGTGATTTTGAACTTAGGAAGATTGCTGGGTTTTGGCTTCAGCAGTTGCAGGTCCATTTGTTCTTAGCGTTCCCGACCCCTCTTCCGCGTTCGTGAAGCTTTAAGCTTTTCCTTCATCGTCCTCGCATCCATTCCCCCATGAACGCGTAGGGCTATTTGACCCTGAGGGCTTAGCCCTCTTTTCCTCTTCGCGTTCGCGTATAGTTGACCACGTTCGCGTAGCTTTGTAGGTCTTCTACATCGCGTTCGCGTGATGCCCCATGCATTCGCGTAAGTCAACTTCTGGACCCTTGCCTTTTTACTCTTCGCGTTCTCTTTCTCCCTTCCGTGAACGCGATGGCTTGCCCAGTCTACCCTTCGCGAACGCGACCTCACATCTGCGAACGCGAAGGGCAATTTTGCCCAGTGGTATATAAATATTTCCAGAACCAGTAGCTACGGGATTTTCATAAGTCATAACGAACTTCTTCTCCAAGGCCCTTAGACGTCCATTGAAGCCTTCCTTCACCAAAACTTCTTGGGTTAGTAAATTTTAACTCGTTTCCTTCATTTTTCATCTATATTTAATGAATTCCTAAGCCTAAAATATGCAAATTAGAGTAGAAATTTGGGAATTTGGGTAGAGTTAGGCCCTTTTGAATTTTCTTGATTAAGACCTCGTTTTGGGGTCGAATTTGAAAATAAATTATATATTCGGGCTCGTGGTGAATGGGTGACATGGTTTTGGTCCGAGCCTCGTGTTTGGACCAAGTGGGCCCGGGATTGAATTTTGTTAGTTTGGAAGAATGCATGGAAATGGGTAATTAGGCTATGTAATGGAATCATTGAATCCTTATGGATATACTTGAGTTAATTATGTCTAGAGAATACCATTCCGGAGTTTAATACTAAAGGAAAGGCGGTGTTAGAGGGTTGATTGCTATATTTTGGACCCAAGGTAAGTGTTTGGTCTAACCTTAGCTTGAGGGAATAGGACTTGAGTCTTATTTTCTACTTGTTAATTGTCATATGATGTATAGGCATGGTGACGAGTATCTATACATTGGTGTCTAGCATGACCGTGAGTCTTATTATTGTGAATATTCCGATTTTGTTGTAACTTCCATGCTTAATTGATGATTTCTATATGTTGTAAAGAGCATGTGAAGGGAATTGTGATCTTTAAACTTCGAGGAGCATTGGCTCAAATTGTAACATGAATGGTGAAGATATATAAGATAATTAAATCCTTTGGAGCATTGGCTCAAATTATAACACGAATGGTGAAGATATATGAGATAATTGAATCCTTTTGGAGCATTGGCTCAAGTAATAGAGTAAATTATGAAATGAAAGTGAAAGAAAGAGGAAGAGTTACTAAAATATACCCTTGCCGGGTCATTGATGCGTTAGTGATTATCTCCCTTGCTGGGATGTTGAGATTACTATTATTGTTCCCTTGCCGGGATTTAATTGTTTAATTGATGTTCCCTTGCCAGGATTTCTATTTTAATTTTGTTTACTCCCTTGCCCTTGTTTGTGATTGCTGTTTGGGTGAGGAAGAGTGTTAAAGCAAGAAGGGTGATGTCGTGCACTGTTTGCTATGGTAAGGAAGAGTGTTAAAGCACGAAGGATGATGTCGTGCATTGTTTGATATTGTCTCCCTTGCTGGGATATTGAGATTATTGTTATTGTTCCCTTGCCGGGATTTCTATTTCTATTCTATTTACTCCCATGCCCTTGTTTGTGATTGTTGTTTGGGTGAGGAAGAGTGTTAAAGCACGAAGGGTGATGCCGTGCATTGTTTTCTATGGTGATGAAGAGTGTTAAATCACGAAGGGTGATGCCGTGCATTGTTTGATATTGTGAGGAAAGAGTGTAAAGCACGAAGGGTGATGCCGTGCATTGTTTGATATTGTGAGGAAAGAGTGTAAAGCACAAAGGGTGATGCCGTGTCGTATGATGTACCATTCCGTACCGATATTCATTGATTATATTGTGAGGAAAGAGAGTAAAAGCACGAAGGGTGATGCCGTGCCATGATTTACATTGATTACATTATACATTGCATAGTGAGGACGAGAGTAAAAACACGAAGGGTGATGCCGTGCAAGCTTGTGATTTCTGGTCCTTATTGATATTCTGGCCTTGTTGTTCCTTTCTTTGTTTAAGATTTCTTACATGAAACTGTTATCTCCCCACAGCATGTTCCCCTTCCCTTATTGATTCAGTATTTCATGTATTTATTTTCCGTTGTACATATATATATTCGAATTGCACAGGTTTACATGGTAGTCTGGTTCTAGCCTCATCACTACTTCGCCGAGGTTAGGCTAGGCATTTCCAAGTACATGGGGTCGGTTGCTACACCTGCACTTCTTTATGTTGTGCAGATTACACAGCCGGACCCGGAGGACATCATTAGTGGGAGTGTCTTCCAGCTTATCCTAGAGGCTTCAAGGTATACCCGCTGGCGTTCGTGGGCCTTGGCGTCTCTCCCATCCCTATGTCATCGCTTCTGTCTTGTTTTTCCTTTAGTTTCAGAGACAGTCATGTATTTCCTTTCAGACTTGTATTTTAGCACTCTTATAGACAGTTCGTGAGTTAGTGACTCCGGGTTTTGGAAAAATTATGCGTTGATGTATCATATTGTCTTTACTTAATTTTGAACTATTTTTTGTTTCCGCTGTTAAGTTGTGACCTGATTTAGATTGTTCAGTTGATTCGAGGTTGTCATGCTAGTTTAATTGTACATGTTGTCTTGTCTAGCGGGTTCAACGTTAGATTCCATCACGGCCCGATGGTGGGATTTCGGGGCGTGACAAGTTGGTATCAGAGCTCTAGGTTGCTTAGGTCTCACAACTCACGGAGAACTTGGTAGAGTATGAGGGATCCATATGGAGACGTCTGTATTTATCCCCCAGAAGCTGTAAAGTTAGGATCACTCCACATTTCTTTTCGTCTCTGTCGTGCGATATGAATTCTGAGTACTGATTGAGTTTCTATTCTATTCTCTCATAGATGGCGAGGACACGTGCTTCCCTTGGTTCCGTTCAGTAGCCCGACACTCCTACTACAGCTCCTACGAGGGGTCGAGGTCGAGGACGAGGTTATGCTAGAGGCCGAGGTCGGGGCCAGGCTCAGCCTAGAGCAGCAGCCCTAGTGGAGGACCCTCGGGTCGAGTCTGACGAGGAGGTCCCAGTTCCGGTAGTCCCAGTTGGACCAGCTCAGGTCCCAGAGGGGTTCATAGCTACCCTAGTGCTCCAGGACGCTCTTGTCCGTCTAGTCGGACTCATGGAGAGTGTAACATAGCGGGTCTTCTTCCTACTGCACCAGCCATCTCTCAGGCTGGGGGAGCTGCCCAGACTCCTACCACCCGCACGCCAGAGCAGCTAGCTCCACAGTTTTAGACTTCGGCACCTCAGCCAGCCGGAGTAGCTCAGCCGGGTATTGCAGCATCGGTAGTAGAGGGAGCAACTATGTTAGCAGATGCTTTGTGGAGACTGGACAGGTTCACTAAGTTATTCACTGCTACTTTCACTGGTTCACCATCAGAGGACCCCCAGGATTATTTGGACAGTTGCCATGAGGTTCTTCGGAACATGGGCATAGTAGAGTCCAACGGAGTTGACTTCGCTACTTTTCGGTTATCTGGCGCAGCCAAGAGTTGGTGGAGAGACTATTGCTTAACCAGACTAGCTGGATCTACACCTTTGACTTGGACTTAGTTCTCAGAGGTATTTTTGGGTAAGTTCCTTCCCATTACTCAAAGAGAGGACCTTCGAAGGCAGTTTGAGCGCCTCCAGCAGGGATGTATGTCACTCACTCAGTAAGAGACCAGGTTTATCGCTCTAGCCCGACATGCTCTTATGATACTTCCCACTGATCAGGAGAGGGTTCGGAGATTTATTGAGGGAATGGCCCGGCCTATTAGAATTCAGATGGCTAGAGAGTCAGGTACAGATATATCGTTCCAGGATGCGGCCAATGTGGCCATGAGGATTGAGATGATTATGTCACTGGGTGGTGGTCAGGGGGCTGACAAGAGGCCCCGTCATTTCGGTCATTTCAGTGGAGCCTCATGTGGGGGCAGGGATTCTTCAGGTAGAGGTCATCCTCCCAGACCCTTCCAGTCAGCTCTCCAGGTTTCCGATGGTTCTTCAGGTAGTCGTGGTTATCAGACGCACTATTCTGATCAGCAGCCTTACAGTGCGCCACCAGCTCCCATCAGTGCACCACCGCATCAGAGTTTCTGAGGTGGTCATTCAGGTCGACAGGGTCAGACTCAGTTCCCTTAGCAGCCGAGGTCTTGTTACACTTGTGGTGATCCGGGTCACCTTCCCAGATTTTGCCCTCGAGCACCAGGTAGTTCGCAGCATCAGGGTTCTCGTGGCATGGTGCAGGCACCAGGTGTTCCACAGCCTGCCCAGCCAGCTAGAGGTGGTAGTAGAGGTGCTAGAGGTCATAGAGGTGGAGCTCAGGCCACCAGATGTGGAGGCCAGCTAGTAGCCGGTCGTCCTAGAGATGTAGTTTAGGGTGGTGTGGCCCAGCCCCGATGTTATGCTCTCCCAGCCAGGCCAGAGGCTGAGTCTTCAGATGCAGTCATTACAGGTACTATTCGGGTCTATGACGGAGATGCTTCAGCTCTATTTGATCCAGTGTCTACGTATTCGTATGTGTCCTCTTATTTTGCACCATGCCTGGTCATGCCTAGTGATCACTAAGTATTCCTGTTTATGTATCTACACCGGTGGGTGATTCTATTGTGGTCGATCGAGTCCATCGTTCTTGTGTTGTGGCGATTGGGGGTCTTGAGACCCGTGTTGATTTGTTGCTTTTAGGTATGGTCGACTTTGATGTTATATTGGGGATGGACTCGTTATCCTCATATCATGCTATCTTGGATTTCCATGCCAAGACTATGACCTTAACCTTACCGGATTTGCCCCGTTTAAAGTGAAGAGGGACTCTTGGTCATTCTACCCGCAGTGTTATTTCGTAGGTGAAGGCTCGGCGTATGGTCGAGAAGGATTGTTTAGCTTATTTGGCTTATGTGCGCGATTCCAGTGTTGAGGTTCCCTCTATTGATTTGGTACCCGTGGTTCATGAGTTTCCTGAGGTCTTCCCTTCAGACCTGTCGGGGATGCCACTCGACAGGGACATTGATTTCTGCATTGATCTGGCTCTGGGCACCCAGCCCATTTCTATTCTGTCGTATCGCATAGCCCCGCCATAGTTGAAAGAGTTGAAGGAACAGTTGCATGATTTGCTTGTGAACGGTTTCATTAGACCCAACATTTCTCCTTGGGGTGCTCCAATATTGTTTGTGAAGAAAAAGGATGGTTCGATGAGGATGTGCATTGATTACCGGCAATTGAACAAGGTAATCAAGAATAAGTATCCACTGTCGAGGATTGATGATTTGTTTGATCAGCTTCAGGGTGCTAAGGTATTTTCAAAGATATACTTGAGATTTGGCTAGCATCAGTTGAGGATTAGGGTATCCGATGACCCTAAGACAGCTTTTCGCAGTCGGTACGGGCATTACGAGTTTTTGGTCATGTCGTTTGGGTTGACAAATGCCCCAGCAGCTTTTATGGACTTGATGAACCGAGTGTTTAGGACTTATTTGGACTCGTTCGTGATAGACTTCATTGATGATATATTGATATACTCCCGCAGCCAGGAGAAGCACGAGTAGCATCTCAGAGTGGTTCTTCAGATTCTGAAAGACAGTCAGCTATATGCAAAATTTTCGAAATGTGAGTTCTGGTTGAGTTCAGTTGCATTCCTGGGTCATGTCGTATCAGCAGAGGGTATTAAGGTTGACTCGAAGAAGATTGAGGCGGTCAAGAACTTGCCTAGACCATCATCAGCTACAGAGATTCGGAGTTTCTTGGGATTGGCAGGCTATTATCGTCGGTTCGTGGAGGGGTTCTCATCTATTGCAGCACCGATGACCAGGTTGACCCAGAAGGGTTCCCAGTTCAGATGGTCGGATGTGTGTGAGATGAGCTTTCAGAGGCTCAAGACAGCTCTGAATACGGCACCGGTATTGGTTTTGCTCACAGGTTCATGGCCTTATACGGTCTATTGCGATGCTTCCCATATTGGGCTTGGTGCAATGTTGGTGCAGGATGGCAAGGTCATTGCCTATGCTTCGAGGAAGTTGAAGATTCATGAGAAGAACTATCTAGTGCATGATTTGGAGTTGGCAGCCATTATCCACACATTGAAGATTTGGAGGCACTATCTGTATGGCGTGGCGTGTAAGGTGTTCACGGATCATAAGAGTATTCAGTGCTTGTTCAAGCAAAAGGAGTTGAATTTGAGGAAGAGGAGGTGGTTGAAGTTGTTGAAGGACTATGATATTACCATCTTATATCACCCGGGGAAGGCCAATGTGGTGGCCGATGCTTTGAGTAGGAAGTCAGCTAGTATACGCAGTCTTACTTTTATTCCGGTCAGTCAGTGGGTGCTTGTTTTGGATGTTCAGGCTTTAGCCAATCGATTTGTAAGGTTGGATATTTCTGAGCCTAGTCGAGTTTTGGCTTGTACGGTCACCCGTTCTTCATTATTGGAGTGTATCCGTGATCGGCAATTTGATGATCCCCATTTGTGTGTCTTCAGAGACACGGTGCATCACGGAGATGCCAAGGAGGTGACCTAAGATGATGATGGTGTTTTGAGATTGCAGGGGTGAGTTTGTGTGCCCAATGTTGATGGGATTCGAGAGTTGATTTTAGAGGAGGCCCATAGTTCCCGCTACTCTATTAGTCCGGGAGCCGCGAAGATGTATCAGGATTTGTGGCAGCATTATTGGTGGCGTAGAATGAAGAAGGATATTGTGGCACGGTGTTTGAATTGTCAACAGGTTAAGTATGTGCATTAGAGGCCTGGTGGTGATTTCAGAGGATTGAGCTTCCCGAGTGGAAGTGGGAGAGGATCACTATGGACTTTGTTACTGGGCTTCCGTTGACCCGGAAGAAGTTCGATGCAGTTTGAGTCATTGTTGATAAGCTGACCAAGTCAGTGCATTTCATTCCTATGGCAGTCTCATATTCATCCGAGAGGTTAGCTGAGATCTATATTCGGGAGATTGTTTGCCTCCATGGTGTGCTGGTATCTATCATTTTGGACCGGGGCGCGTAGTTTACCTCACGTTTCTGGAGAGCAGTGCAACGAGAGTTAGGCACCCAGGTGGAGTTGAGCACAGCATTTCATCCTCAGACGGATGGACAATCCGAGCGACTATTCAGATATTGGAGGATATGCTTCGAGCTTGTGTTATTGACTTTGGAGGATCATGGGATCAGTTCTTGCCTTTAGGAGAGTTTGCCTACAACAAAGCTACCACTCAAGTATCCAGATGGCTCCTTATGAGGCTTTATATGGTAGGCAGTGTCGATCTCCGGTTGGGTGGTTTGAGCCGGGAGAGGCTCGGTTGTTGGGTACAGATTTTGTTCAGGAGGCCTTGGACAAGGTCAAGATCATTCAGGATAGGCTTCGTACAGCTCAGTCTAGGCAAAAGAATTATGCAGATCGCAAGGTTCGAGATGTGGCTTTCATGGTGGGTGAGCGGGTATTACTCCGAGTGTCGCCTATGAAGGGCGTGATGAGATTTGGGAAGAAGGGCAAGCTTAGCCCTAGGTTCATTGGTCCATTTGAGATTCTTGACCGAGTGGGAGAGGTGGCTTATAGACTTGCATTGCCTCCTATCTTATCAGCCGTACATCTAGTTTTTCATGTGTCCATGATTCGGAGGTATCACGGAGATCTAGCCCACTTGTTAGATTTCAGCACTGTCCAGTTAGACAAGGACTTATCTTATGAGGAGGAGTTGGTAGCTATTCTAGACCGGCAGGATCGTCAGTTGAGATACAAGAGTTTCCCTTCTGTTCGTGTTCAGTGAAGAGGTCAGCCTCATGTGGCATCGACCTGGGAGTCCGAGTCCGATATGCGGAGCCGTTACCCTCATTTATTCCCCAACTCAGGTACTTCCTTCTTCTGTCTATTCGAGGACGAACGCTTGTTTTAGAGGTGGAGAATGTGACGACCTAAAGGGTCATGACATATTTTATTACCCATTCCGTACTTTCGAGGCCTTGAAAACCTCATTTGTAATTTCCTCGATTTGCGTGTGCATTCCGGGCACGTAGCCGGACAGCTTAAATATGAAATTCTGTGAAAAATGCTAAAATTTGATATTAAAATGAGTAAATTTGACTCCGGTTAACATTTTGGATAAACGGACCTGGACCCGTGATTTGACGGTCCCGGAGGGTCTGTAGGAAAATATGGGACTTGGGCGTATGCTCGGAATCAAAGTTCGAGGTCCCAAGCCCGAGAAATGAATTTTTGAGTAACATTATTTTTCTGAAATTTCTAAAGAAAAGTGAAATAAAAATATTTTAGAACGTGTTGGTATCAAACCCGTATTTTGGTTCCAGTACCCGGTACAGGTCTTATATGTGGTTTAAGATATTTCTGTGAAGTTTGGTTGAAATTGGACGTCGTTTGACGTCTTTCGGACTTAAAACTCTAAATTTGGAAGTTTATGAAGTTTGAAGGAAAACTAGTGATTTTGAGGTTTGATTCGTTGATTTTGATGTTATATTGGTGATTTGATCGCACGGTTAAGTTCGTAGGATATTATTGAGCCAGTGCATGTGATTTGTTAGGATCCCCGAGGGCTCGGGAGTGTTTCGGAGGTGTCTCGGAGTGATTTTGAACTTAGGAAGATTGCTGGTTTTTGGCTTCATCAGTTGCAGGTCCATTTGTTCTTCGCGTTCGCGGCCCCTCTTCCGCGTTCGGGAAGCTTTAAGCTTCAAGATTTTCCTTCATCGTGTTCACATCCATTCCCTCGTGAACGCGTAGGGTTTATTTGACCCTGAGGGCTTAGCCTTCTTTTTCTCTTCGCGTTCGCGTACAGTTGACCGCGTTCGCGTAGCTTTGCAGGTCTTCTACATCGCGTTCGCGTGATGCCCCACGCATTCGCGTAAGTCAACTTCTGGACCCCAGCCTTTTTACTCTTCGCGTTCGTATTCTCCCTTCCGCGAATGCGATGGCTTGCCCAGTCTACCCTTCGCGAACGCGGCCTCACTTCCATGAACGCGAAGGGCAATTTTGCCCAGTGGTATATAAATATTTCCAGAACTACTAGCTACGGGATTTTCATAAATCATAACGAACTTTTTCTTCTCCAAGGCCCTTGGGCGTCCATTGAAGCCTTCCTTAACCAAAACTTTTTGGGTTAGTAATTTTTAACTCGTTTCCTTCATTTGTCATCTATATCTAATGAATTCCTAAGTCTAAAAATGCAAATTAGAATAGAAATTTGGGAATTTGGTTAGAGTTAGGCCCTTTTGAATTTTCTTGATTAAGACCTCGTTTTGGGGTCGAATTTGAAAAAAATTTATATATATTCGGGCTCGTGGGTGAATGGGTGACATGGTTTTGGTCCGAGCCTCGTGTTTGGACCAAGCGGGCCCGGGGTTGAGTTTTGTTATTTTGGAAGAATGCATGAAAATGGGTAATTAGGCTATGTAATTGAATCATTGAAACCTTATTGATATACTTGAGTTGATTATGTCTAGATAATGCCATTCCGGAGTTGAATTCTAAATCAAAGGCGGTGTTAGAGGGTTGATTGCTATATTTTGGACCCGAGGTAAGTGTTTGGTCTAACCTTAACTTCCATGCTTAATTGATGATTTCTATATGTTGTAAAGAGCATGTGAAGGGAATTGTGATCTTTAAACCTCGAGGAGCATTGGCTCAAATTGTAACATGAGTGAAGATATATGAGATAATTAAATCCTTTGGAGCATTGGCTCAAATTATAACACGAATGGTGAAGATATATGAGATAATTGAATCTTTTGGAGCATTGGCTCAAGTAATAGAGTAAATTATGAAATGAAAGTGAAAGAACGAGGAAGAGTTACTAAAATATACCCTTGCCGGGTCATTGATGCGTTAGTGATTATCTCCCTTGCTGGGATGTTGAGATTATTGTTATTGTTCCCTTACCGGGATTTAATTGTTTAATTTATTTTCCCTTGCCGGGAATTCTATTTTTATTTTGTTTTCTCCCTTGCCCTTGTTTGTGATTGTTGTTTGCATAAGGAAGAGTGTTAAAGCACGAAGGTTGATGTCGTGCACTGTTTGATATGGTAAGAAAGAGTGTTAAAGCACGAAGGGTGATACCGTGCATTGTTTGATATTGTCTCCCTTGCTGAGATGTTGAGATTACTGTTATTGTTCCCTTGCCGGGATTTCTATTTCTATTCTATTTACTCCCTTGCCCTTATTTTTGATTGTTGTTTGGGTGAGGAAGAGTGTTAAAGCATGAAGGGTGATGTCGTGCATTGTTTGCTATGGTGAGGAAGAGTGTTAAAGCACGAAGGGTGATGTCATGCATTGTTTGATATTGTGAGGAAAGAGTGTAAAGCATGAAGGGTGATGTCGTGTTGTGCCTTACGATGTACTATTCCGTACCGATATTCATTGATTATACTGTGAGGAAAGAGAGTAAAAGCACGAAGGGTGATGTCGTGCCATGATTTACATTGATTATATTATACATTGCATAGTGAGGATGAGAGTAAAAACACGAAGGGTGATTCCATGCAAGCTTGTGATATTCTGGCCTTGTTGTTCCTTTATTTGTTTAAGATTTCTTATATGAAACTGTTATCTCCCCACAGCATGTTCCCCTTCCCTTATTGATTGATTACTTCCTGTATTTCTTTTCCGTTGTACATTTATATATTTGAATTGCACAGGTTTACTTGGTAGTCTGGTTCTAGCCTCGTCACTACTTCGCCAAGGTTAGGCTAGGCACTTACCAGTACATGGGGTCGATTGTACTGATGCTACACCTGCACTTCTTTCTGTTGTGCAGATCACGCAGCCGGACCCGGAGGACATAATTAGTGGGAGTGTCTTCCAGCTTATCCTAGAGGCTTCAAGGTATACCCGCTGGCGTTCGTGGGCCTTGGCGTCTCTCACATCCCTATATCATCGCTTTTGTCTTGTTTTTCCTCTAGTTTCAGAGACAGTCATGTATTTCCTTTTAGACTTGTATTTAGCACTCTTATAGATAGTTCGTGAGTTTTTGACTCCGGGTTTTGGGAAAATTATGCGTCGATGTATCATATTGTCTTTACTTAGTTTTGAACTGTATTTTATTTCCGTTGTTAAGTTGTGAACTACTTTAGCTTGTTCAGTTGATTCGAGGTTATCATGCTAGTTTAATTGCACATGTTGGTTTGTCTAGCGGGTTCAACTTTAGACGCCATTACGGACCGATGGTGGGATTTCGGGGCGTGACACCAATGATGGCAATGATAGACAATCCTTTCATGAAGTTCAAACTAATTATGTGAGATATATACGCTAGAAGAGTCCGTCCTAAAGCAAAAAAACACAACTACAATGATTTAAAGAAGGGGATGCCAATTCAAGATATTTTCACAACCTAATTAGAGGGAGAAGAAGGAAGTTGTTCATACATAAAATTAAAGTTGATGAAGGAGAATAGGTTCAGGGGGGTGAGGCTATTGGTGAAGCAGCATGCACATGTTTTCATAACATTTTCACTAAAACAGGAGGTGCTATCAGAGAAGATATATTGTCACGTATCCCATGCTTGATCAAAGAAGAGGACAATACACCAATAAGAAAAAGAGTCACCTCATGACCTCTACATCTGCTTTTAATTCTACTGTCAGAAGAATCCAGTAAGTTACAAGTTTTAGCAAGAAAAAAATCCCCAATCACTTAACTAGGTTTTCCTCCCTACACTGGTACAATGAGAATTGTGTACTTCAATTCCATTATGGCCAAAGTAGTAGGTAGGATCAAAGGATGGCAAAGTAGAGTTCTCTCATATGGAGGAAAAGCTACATTGATTAAGTATGTACTACAGTCTATGCCCCTTCATCTTCTTTCAGCACTATGGGCAGATTGAAAAAGAAGATGCTAACTTTCTCTCGGGCATGTAAAAAGACAGGAACAAATATCATTGTTCGTCTTGGCATAAGCTATCATTTCCTATGATTGAAGGAGGGATTTATTTTTGAACAATGGAAGATGTGTGTCAATCAATGGGATTGAAACAATGGTGGATATTTAGAACTAAGACATCCATCTGGAGCAATTTTTGTAGAGCTAAATATTGTCAAAGATCAAACCCAATATCCAAGAAATGGGACACAAGAAAATCACAAGCATGTAAGATAATGATGTCCGACAAAAAAGAAGCAGAGAAATATAATAAATGGAGGTTGCACTCTGGAGTAGCTTTTGGTGGGATAACTGGTTGGATACATGTGAACTTGCTAATTACATAAGTGAAGGGGGTACACTAGGTACAATTATAGTTATCCATTTCTGGGAAAATGGATAGTAGAACCTTCAAAAGTTGAACAGAAATACTCAAGCTCATATGATTCATCTCATCATGCAAATTCCCATCCATTATATGCCATAGTCCCAAGATCAGCCTATTTGGACACCCATATTGACATGGTTATTCAATTGTCCTTCTGCATGGGAACAGATAAGGAACAAAAAGTGACCCAACTTCACCAACAAAATGATCTGGCACAAAAAGATCCCATTCAAGTGGTATTTGACTTGTGGAGGGCCCTCAGAAACAAGTTGCCAACAGATGAAAAAGTAATATCACTTGGTAACGCCACTCTTACCAGATGTGTATGTTGTATCAGACCTACAGCTGAAACAGTTGATCATATTTTCAGTAGAGGCAACTTTTCAAAATTTGTCTGGGAGAAATATGGAGGGACAATTGGAATCACAACTGAAAATATGCCACTAAGACTGCTTCTTATGAACTGGTGGTTACAACAAAGAAACAACAAAGTTCAGAAATTAATCCTAGACAATTCCTATCATCATTTGCTGGAATTTGTGGAAGAATAGATGCTCTACAAAGTATGGAGGAAAGAGGTCTTCTATAACTAGAGTCCTTTTCTCCATTAACTCTGACATTCACATGTTGCTTCATGCAACTTACCTTGCTATCAAATAGCCTTGAAGATGGTTGGATCTTTATTCTATCATTGAGGATATCAAGTATTATGCTACTACTCAACAGGTTGTTTGGACTAAACCAAATGCAAATTTTGTTAAGTCAACTCTGATGGTAGTGCGCTGACTAATCCGTGTAAGATAGGTAGTGGGGCCATCATTTGAAATCACCTAGGGGAGTTTCTTCAAGCAATTGCATGTCCTTTGGGTGAGGGTACCAAAAACCTTGCAGAAATAAAAGTTGCTTTCATTGGTATCCAGTGGTGCATTGCCAATGCGTACAACAAAATTCACCTTGAATCAGATTCAGCTCATTTGATCAATTTGCTGACAACCAACTCTGATCCTACTTGGGCCTTAAAAATGAATCTGCACAAGCTGAGAAACATAATGTGAGGAAAGTCATTACTCACATGTATATAGAGAAGCCAACTATCCTGCACACTCTTTGTCCAAGCTTAGCCATGACGTGAATGCATTAACTCTCTTCACTAGTGTCACCACATTACCTACTCATATCAGAGATCAAATTCAACTGGACTATCTGAATACCCCTACTTTTAGACACAAGAAAACACACAGAATTATCCCACCACCTCACCTTGATTATACTTCTTATCAAGGTTATGGTTAAAAGAGGACTCCTAAAATAGCATCACTACAGTCCCCATATATCTAAATCCTTGAAAGACAAAACTCCAACATTCTTGGAAGTGGACACTTAATCGAGTTTTTCACTACCATGTTTGTTCTCATGTGCAGATTCTCTAAACACACTTCTAACAAATCTTCAATCTTATAAGAAGTTTTTTACTTTAATCCTCTCACACCTATTGGTCATCCAATCCATATACTTTAACCTACCATACCTACAGCCACCAATACACTACTCCAATAATAACAAAGTTTTAATTTAATCCTCACCCGTCCCAGTCTTCTAAGTTCAACTACAATTGTAGTGGATACCATTTCCTTCTTCCACACATACCCCTTTCCTTACTTTTAAACACCACTTACATAATCCAAAGAAAAATGCAAACACATAGCCATCACCACAGAAATAGTTTTTTCAATAACTTTGCTTCCTTTTTTGTAGATACAATTCACTATGGTATACTCAGTCATTTGACTTACACTAAGTGTATGGTATTAAAAATCTCAAGGCTCATCCTACTGAGTGTTAGTCAAAGGTTCACAGTATCCCACAAACCTAATGCAATTTCGAAGAGAGGATTTTGTAGCATCTATCTGCAGAAGAAACTATCTCATTCCACTAGCTATAACTCCCCCAGACAAGATTTTAGATGCCACAAGAACCTGAGAGAAACACTTCATATTATACACACAAGAACAAAAACAACAATGGTTACATCGTACAAAAATTCAACTCTACTATCAGAAAGGCCACAGCCATTCACCGGAAGCAAGACAATGGTACCCCTTTACTACAAATTTGTTTGATGATTTTTTTTCCGGTACAATTGACAGTTCCAAATAACTGGTGCATTTCCAAGGTGTGGTATTAGCATCCCAGATGCTCAATCTGTTGGAAATGCATCAGTCTTTTAGGGCCTGTCTTGGTAATCCTTCTGATGCCATACACAATTTTGTGTATAGTAGGCCCACTCTCAGGTTTCAAATGCTTGTACCTCAAAAGAACACAACTAGGGCCTCAAACATTGGCCATCATACCACTAATGTTACCAGAGTTCTACTCCAGAAGTCTACATACTGCATGAATCTTACATTGGAGAATGATGTGTCTGGTTTCTACACCAATTACCAACTACTGCAAGTCCAGTTCCTCTATATTGTTTTAGTTAAGCACACCAAGGATAAGCTAAATCTCTTATCTCAGCTACATTATTCAGAGTCAGCAAGATTACTCAACAATAGGGATATCAGTCATTATTGTCTTCAACTTGGATTTCTTTGCTCTCATTGTGAAAGCTTAATTGAAGACAACTTCTACCATACATATCTGGTTTTTGTCATATTTCAAAGGGATAATACACTTACCTTCTAGATGTAGGTTATTTTGTTTCTGGAACATGTACTCCAAAACTTATTACATAGTTGCCTTAGATTTAATTTTTTGTATAGTTGACCGAAGTTAATTTCACATTGTTTTGTACACCCAGTAGTCTGCCAATTATGGACAGGCAATTGGCATTTTATGACATGTCTAACTTCACTCACTGTACATGATTCAATTGATTGTCATTTTTGGACAATCAATTGCTTATCCACCATAGATTTTGAGGTAAGGTACATGCTCCCCTCCTTTTTTGTACTATTTGTTATTTTATTTAGAACACCTACCTCTATGCACAAGGCCTAGTGTATTTGACTAAAAATCCTCAAATGTTGCTCGTGCTCCTCCCTACTATGGGAATATATCAATATATCATCAATGAATTTCGATAACAAAGGAATCCAAATAAGGTTGAAACACAATGTTCATCAAATGCATGAAAGTTGTTGGGGCATTAGTCAAGCCAAAAGACATCACCAATATCTCATAATGCACATAACGGGTTATGAAAGTCGTCCTAGTAATATACGATGCCCTGATCATCAACTGATGGTACCTCGATCTCAAGTCAATATTTGAGAACACCCTTTCACCTTGAAGATGATCAAATAAATAACCAATGTGAGGCAGTGGATACTTGTTCTTGATGGTAAGTTTTTTCCACTACATAGAGTCAATACACATTCGAATAAAACCATCTTTCTTATTCACAATTAATGTTGTTGCATCACAAGGTGAAACACTCGCTCTGATGGAACCCTCTTCTATAAACTCATGTAAGTGTTCCTTCAATTCCTGTAACTTTGTTGAAGCCATGCAATATAGTGGAATAGATATGGCATGAATGTTACACCCCATATTTTCGTACGTGAGAGTACATCATAAGTCAATTGATGTAAGCTCAAAAAATGAGTTTTTTTTAAAGTACATAAAGTAAGATAATCATGTTACATTGAAGGTCACAAATCTTTAAGATAATGATAACAAGTACCAAGAGGGTTGAACGGCTTAGAAGCTAAACTAATTGAAGAAAATAAGTTTCGACGAATGCCGACAAGTTGGGACTATTATAACATGTACTTTTGGGATGATACTAGGGTTCTTAACGTGATAAAGAGTTTATGTTATGAGTTATTTTAGGTTTTGATACTCATGTGTTACGTTTTGAAGTCAAGCGAGTTGTGGAACAAAAGTTTGCAAAAGTTATCACTAGTTACATTCATAAATGTGCTAAAAATTAGGTAAAATGTAGCAGAACTTTTCTCCCGATATACTTTTAACTGCGGGACAATACACATACCAAATTTAATATCGACGGGTCTATTTTGTAACTCATACCGTTTTTCGATATGACATCGGAGTAGAGAGATATTTGCAGTTTCGTGAGACTGTGCAAATTACATAGGTGACAAGTAAGTGTGTCAATGAAGCTTTTTGAGCAATACAATTCATGTATTATATGAGGTATTATTGGGACATATTATATACCAAATTGAAGGTCTAGAAATGTAGTTTCCAATGCTCTTAACCTTTTTTTCATACGACATCCAGATAAAAAAAATATAAGTGTCATAAGAGGGGCCAATGTTGGGTGCCAAGCTAGAACCTCTTTGACTTTTCAAAAGTTGATATGTATAGATTATAAATCGTCTTTCTCTTAATTTTTCATAGAAAACGACCATAGAAACCCATAAACTTACCCTTTAAGCTCACTACAAGGGTTTCAAAGAAGATTAACATCTCGAGTACGAAATCAAGAAGTGATAATATTAGAACGATCCCTAGGACGTAAGTATCGCTACATCGCCTCTCTTTTTATTTGTAGTTTTTGAGTTTTGGAAGGTACTTCATAGTTAAGAACCGTCTAAATTATGTATTTAAGCTTTTAAATATCAAGAAATAAATTTATTTCCTAATAGTTATAAATTAGGGGACGGTGATCGGAAGCTGTGAGTCCGATTTATTTCACTTTTAGTGGACTATTTTGTAGTCCACTTGTGTTGACCTCTTGTGCTCCTGATTTATTGAGTTTGGAAGGATAAAATGCATGAACAAACACCGCATGTGGTAGGGTAGTGGGATGGTCGCTCGTCGTTGCAGTTTCAGGCTAATAGATAACTTTTGTTGGTTGGGTGTGTTATGGTATATATGGGTTTTTTGTTGTATTGATGGCCCCAAATTTTGGTTAGGTTGTTTTTATGTTGCTGATTGTATTGTGTTTGTATCTCACCTATAGTAGGATTGAGGGGGTAAATAAAATAAGGTTAAATGTTGTCTGTTTTATTTTAGAATCGATTTAACGTTTGAGATACGTAATATACTAATGCCATCTAAGTTGTACATGTATTTCTGTGTTACAGGGTTGGTGCACTAGTTATCATGAGCTTGTTGTTGAGTTGCATTGATGAATTGAGGTACGTTAAGGCTATCTCTTATTTCTTTTTGGCATGATCCATATGATACAATGAAATGAGCAAGCATGCAACTTTCAAAAATGATTCTATTATTAGAAGTGCTTGGGTTGCCTATGTTCTTGATTCCCATATGTCCTACTATCATATCGTCTGTTCATGGGTCTCATAAAATATTTAAGTTGATAAAGATTATTTCATGATATTAACCGAAGGCATATTGATCTTATGAAATTCAGAGAAATCTTATTGACTTATTATTATGCATTTGTATTTATTTATACATATACATTGACTCATGACTAGATATAGTTATATACGTGTATATTATATGTATATGGGGTATGGGGAAAAGTTATGGTGTTATATATGCACCACCACCTGATCAACTAGTATACGTTGATGATTTCACCCACAGAGGCTGAGATGATACGAGGGGATGCCCTTAGAGGCTTGATGATTTTATGTACGCATATACCTATGTAAGTTATGACATTTATACGCATATGTATGACATCATAAAGGTTCCATGATTCACGGAGCTATTCATAATTACAGGTTGAGTTCCTTACTACATGTTTCTTTTATGTCTTTTATATATTGCTTTCATGACTTACATACTCGGTACTTTATTTCTACTGACATTCCTTTTTCCTGGGGACACTAAGTTTCATGTCTGCAGGTCCCGATAGACAGGTTGACAGTCCTCCTAGTAGGCTATCAGCTCAACAGAAGGTATTGATGCACTCCACATTCTTCGGAGTTACCTATTTGGTTAGTATGATTTGGATATGTATTGATTGGTATGGAGGGGACCTGTCCCTACCTTTATGACATTTACGTACTCTTAGAGGGTTGTAGGCATATGTCATGTATATGGATACTTGTATGGCCTTTTTGGCCTATGTTTTGAGTGTACAAATTATCATGCCAGCCTTGTAGGCCCGTGTGTCACATGTATAAGTTTCTATATCATGTTGGATAGTCCTACGTCTAGTATTCCCTTATGTTTTATTCTTGTTATCTCATAACGGCTCTTCTGGACCATTTTTCTATGATGGTGTGATAATAAATATATGTTACGTTATACTCAGTTGACTAAGACACTGAGTGCCCGTCGCGACCCTCTGATTTGGGTCCTGACACTAAATTCCCGACACTAGATCAATACCAAAATCAACATCCCTATCCGAGTGGCATGTCTGATAGGCTTGCAGAAAACACATCTAAAAACTCCTTCACCACTGGACTCATTCAAAAGTAGGAGTATCAGCACTAACATCTCTCATGGAGGCTAGATATGCCAAACATCCTTTCTCAACATGGAGCTTGACCATGTGAACCCCTGACATAGCCAATGTCATGGTATTAGCATGACAATCAAAAATAGCATGATACAGAGATCAAAAATCAATACCCAAAATCACCTCAAAATCAAGCATATCGAGCAACAAAAAATCAACCCTAGTCTCATATCCCCCATTACTAACCACATAAGAACGATACACAAGATCTACCATAATTGAATCACCAACAGGTGTAAACACATGAATACGAATATCAAGGGAACCATGAGGAATATCCAAATAATGAGCAAAATATGATGACACATAAGGGTGGGTGGAACCAACCATCCCAGCAAGTCTCAGAACAACTAACTAGCATACGAAAAAATAAATATGGGAACAACGCTCAAATACAAAAAATTACCATTCGGGTTGTTACATTCTCCGCCTCTTAAACATACGTTCGTTCTCGAACGAGTTTAGAATATTTCCCAAAATTCCAAAAATGAAGATATTTGCTCTGCATATCATGCTCGGTCTCCCAAGTTGCCTTCTTGACCAGTTGACCTCTTCACAAAACCTTCACCGAAGCAATATCTTTCGATCTTAGTTTTCTAACATGCTTATCAAAAATGGATATATGCTCTTCCTCATTAGCCAAATTCTCATCCAACTGCATTGAACCATAGTACAACACACATGGTTGATCCTCATAATACTTCTTAAGCGTGAAAACATGAAACACCAGATGAACTCCAAAAAGGATAGGAGGCAAAGCAAGTCTACAATCAACCTTGCCAACTCTCTATAACACCTCAAATGGACCAATATATCACGGACTCAACTTTCCCTTCTTCTCGAACCTCATCACGCCTTTCATAGGCGGAATCTAAAGAAAAACCTTCTCACCCACCATGAAAGCCACATCACATTTCTATCAGCATAACTCTACTGCCTGTATTGAGTTGTACGAAGCCTCTTCTGAATTTACTCACCTTATCTAAAGCATCACGAACCAAGTTTGTGCCCAACAACCTAGCCTCAGCAGGCTCAAACCGACCAACCAAAGAATGAAATCACCTCTTATATAAGGCCTCATATGGAGCCATCTCGATACTAGACTGGTAGCTATTACTATATACAAATTATGCTAATGGTAAAAACTGATCCCACTACCCTCCAAAAGCTATAACACAAGCTCTCAACATATCCTCAAAAATCTGAATGGTTTGCTCGGAGTGCCTTCCATCAAAGGATGAAATGCAGTACTCAACTCATTTGGTGTACCCAACTCATGCAGAACATCCCTCCAGATATGCAAAGTAAAATGACTGCCACGATCCGAGATGATAGAAACTAGTACACCATGCATGTGAATAATCTCATTAATGTAGATCCTATCCAACTTCTCCAAAGTATAGGAAGTTATCACCAAATTAAAATATGCTGACTTGGTCAGCCAATAAACAATGACTCGAATGGAATCAAACTTCCTCAAAGTCCATGGATAACCGACCATAAATTCAATAGTAATGTGCTCTCACTTCCACTATGGTATATCAATCTTCTGAGCAAACCTTCTGGTATGTGATGCTCATACTTGATCTGCTGACAATTCAAAAACCGTGAAACATACCCAACAGTGTCCTTCTTCATCCATCTCCACCAATAATGCTGCTTCCAATCATGATACATATTCGTAGCACTTGGATAAATATAATATCACAAACTATGAACCTCCTCAAAAATCAACTCTCTCAAGCCATCAACAGTAGGAACACAAACTCGATCCAGAAGTCGCAAACACCATCATCATCGATAGTCAACTTCTTAGCACCACCTCATTACACTGTGTTTTAACGGACAATCAAATGGGGATGTGCTCAAATAAGGAAGATTGTGAAACAACCCAAGCAATGACTTTTGTCGGAATAGAAATGTCCAATCTCACCAATCTATTGGCCAATGCCTGAACGTCCATAGGTGAATCTCTCTTCATAGTTAAAATGAATGCCAAACTTCCCGGCTACTATCATACTGGCTTTCCTCTAATGGTAAAAAATAATGGTATCATAATTCTTCCACAGCTCCATCCACCTTCATTGCCTAAAATTCAAATCTTTTTATTTAAACAGGTGTTGAAGACTTCGTCGATCCATATAAACATTAGAAGATATGCCATATAGATAATTCCTCCAAATCATTAGCGCGTGCATAATAACTGCCAACTTCAATTATCATGTACCAAATAGTTCTTCTCATGGGATTTCATTTGACGCGACGCATAGGCAATCACCCTACCATCCTGCATCAACACACACCAAGAACAACCCGCGAAGCATAACAATACATGGTATATAACCCCGATCCTGAAGGCAATACCAAAACTGGAGTCATAGTCAAAGCAGTCTTGAGCTTCAGAAAGCTCGCCTCAGGTAGTACCCAGCCAAAACTAGGAAACTCCCAATCTCTGTAATGGTAAAAGGTTTGGGCCGACTCCGAATTGCCTCAATATTCTTCGGATCCACCCAAATCCCATCACTACACACCACGTGGCCCAAGAATGCTACTGAATCAAACCAAAATCACACTTGGAGAACTTAGCATACAACTTCTTCTCCCTCAAAATCTGAAGCACAATCCTCACATGCTTCGTGTTCCTCCTTACTACGGGAATATACCAAGATATCATCAATGAACGCAATAATAAAGGAATCCAAATAAGGTTGAAACACAATGTTCATCAAATGCATGAAAGTTGCTGGGGCATTAGTCAAGCCAAAAGACGTCACCAATATCTCATAATGCCTATAACGGTCATGAAAGTCGTCTTAGGAATATTTGAAGCCCTGATCTTCAACTGATGGTACCTCGATCTCAAGTCAATCTTTGAGAACACCCTTGCACCTTTCAACTGGTCAAATAATGTGCGGTAGTGGATAGTTGTTCTTGATTGTAACCTCTTTCCACTGCCTATACTTAATACACATTCTAATAGAACCATCTTTATTCTTGAAAATTAATGTTGTTGCACCCCCAAGGTGAAACACTCGCCCTGATGAAACCCTTATCTACAAATTCCTGTAAGTGTTCCTTCAATTCCTTCAACTTTGTTCGAGCCATGCAATATAGAGGAATAGTTATGAGTTGAATGCCCGACACTAGATCAATGTCAAAATCAATATCCCTATCCGAGTGGCATGCTTGATAGGTCTACAGGAAATACATCTAAAAATTCTTTAACCACTGGATTGACTCAATAGTAGGAGTATCAGTACTAAAATCTCTCACGAAGGCCAGATATGCCAAACATCCTTTCTCAACCACTCGTTGAGACTTCAGAAATGATATCACTCTACTAGGAGGTTGACCAAGTGAACCCTCTATTCTAACCTCAACAACCCCGGCATAACCAACGTCATGGTATTAGCGTGACAATCAAGAATATCATGCTATAGAGATAAAAAGTCAATACCCAAAATCATCTCAAATTCAAGTACATCGAGAAACAAAATATCAACCCTAGTCTTATATCCCCTAATAGTAACCACACAAGAATGATACACAAGATCTACCATAATAGAATCACCAACACGTGCAGACACATGAACAGGAATGTCAAGGGAACCACAAGGCATATCCAAATAATGAGAAAAATATGATGACACATAAGAGTGAGTCGAACCAAGGTCAAATAATACTGAAGCGTGTATGGGGAACACTTAAACAATACATGTGATCATGGCATCTGAAGCAACTGCCTCGGGCCTGGCTTGAAATGCATAACAACAAGCTTGTCCTCCACCTGATTGACCTCCCCCTATAGGATGGCCTGCAACAGACTAGGCCCCACCCATAGATGGATTTGTGTGTGGTTTAATTATTGGCGATGGAACCACATTGTAGACTCCCTGATGCGGCACACTACTTATAAGTATAGGTAAATATCCCTTAAGATGACTCAAATCTCCACACTCAAAGCAACCCCTTCTATAGCGATGCTGCTAGCTCTATGACTTCCCCTGAGAACCTTAATACCCTCTCGAAGAACCATGAACAGATAGAGCACGATATGAAATTTACACTGGCAATGCACTTAAATATGAGTGGCCTGGGCGGGCACTATATGAACCGTGGCTGACTGAAGAACCATGATGAAAATGCTGAGCTCACTGAGCAAGACAAAAAGGATGGCCTCTATTATAATGTCCCTAGCCTCCATATGAAGTACCACCTGAACCACGGGCCCTCTTGGAGACCCTCTCCTCTCTCTCCTAACTGTAAATAAAATCCAAGCGCCTGGCGATCTCCACAACCCGATGAAACGTGGTATTAGTCTCGTCCTCCTGGGCCATCCCATACTGAATACAAAAGTTGAGGCTCTTAATGAACCTCCTAACCCTCTCTCTCTCTATAGGGATCAAGAACATAGCATGACGTGCCAACTTCATGAACCTCATCTCATACTTTTCATGATCATACCTTCCTGCTGTAGATGCTCAAACTCACTGAGCAACTCATCTCTGTGATTTTGCGGAATAAACTTCTCTAGGAAGAGAATTAAGAACTGAGGCTATGTGAGTGGTGTTGCGCCAGCTGGACTACTCAACTCATAGGACTGCCACCATTTGTAGACTAGCCTTGTCAGCTAGAAATTAGTAAAGTCAACCCCATTTGAGTCCAAGCGTAGAATCCGCTGACAATAATAAAGAAAATCCCATGCATCCTCATTAGGCTCTCCACTAAAATGAGGAGGATGAAATCTATAAGATATCTCTATCCTCTTCTGAAACTCAACAATCAAAGATGGTCTAGTATCGTGCTAAGTTGTAACGGCAGGCTACACCGGAAAAACCACTAGTGTCTGATAACCACGAGCCATCTACTCTAGTGTATGT
>ML432288.1:2734-29857 GCA_005239525.1 Nicotiana knightiana | reverse complement strand
GGGGGGGGGGGGGGGGGGGGGGGGGGAGTCTGGGCTCCTTCCCTAGCGTGTGAGGTAGCCGGTGCAACTTGAATCATACCCTCCAGAGCCAAACTCGAATACATACTAATAATCTTAGAAAAAGTCTCCTAAAGACCAGGTATAGTTATAGGTTCCTCTGAAGATTGAGTTGGTCCCACCGGTTCAACATGATTTGGAACTGTCTCCTCATCGGGAGAGACTAGTGACCCAACAGCAGATATTCTAGCAGGGCCTTTAGTTGTGCGCGCGCTCAACCCCTATAACGTGGCCCTGGCCTGGGGTACTGCCACTTCAGTTATACCAGAAGAACGTGACTTCCACATATATGGCCAAAAGAGACACCGCTTCTTCGGCCAAGACCTCGCATATGTGAGATGTCATTAAACAGACGCCTCTTGCACCTATGGAGCTCATCTCTATTTTTGTAATCACGCAGGTGTGGCAACCTTCCTCTCTTGTGCACCTGCTTATGTGCTCAAGCTTTCGCTAAAGCGGTCCTCCATCTCCTAGAACCTACCCGTATCTACGGTCCTCATTTTGTGGGTGTGACATCTTACCTGTGCACAAACCTCGCATGTGCGACACACCTGCACTAAAGCTGCCAACCAAAAACCAAAACTGTCAGGAACACATCCAAAACACACCCCAACCCCTACGACCCCATATGATCATACTGACAAGTCATCATACCTCCCCTAAACTTATGAAAAGGCTATAAACACCAGAAATAACATCAAAACAAAGACTCGTCGATCAAAACAAAAGTTGAACCTCTCTTAAGTTCAATAACTTCCAAGCGTCAACCCAAGCATACGACTCAAGCCTAACCAATCTTGAATATATTTAAAATTTGCACATACGTCCCAAATGATAATATGAACTTATTCCAAGTCCCAGAACAATAAACTGAATCCAATATCATTAAGTCCAACTCACGGTCAAACATAGGAACTCTCCAAACCTTCAAATTACCAACTTTTGGCAAATAGGGCCAAAACATCCTAGGAACCTCGAAACCCAAATCAAAAAACACACCTAAGTTCCAAATCACCATAAAAACCTATTGGGACCATCCAATCACCAATCCGAGGTCGTTCACACAAAGTCAAACCTTGGTCAACTCTTAGAGCCTAAGCTTCCAAAATGAGACTGAGTGTCTCAATTAACTCCAAAACATTTCTGAGGCCAATCCTACAATCCTTGCAAGTGTCAAAACAAAAAATAAGCATATGGGAAACATCAAATAGGGGAACAAGGCTCAAATACATAAAATTACAGGCTGAGTCATTATATTGTTTGAACCCTAGAGTTCGAGAGGAGCAATTTTGCAATAGAATTTTCACACAAGCAAGAGGGTAACTGATTTCTACTCATTTGTGATTATATTTCAAGAATTTACATGGATTTATTCCCTAAAATAAGAATCTAAAGTATAAAAAATAGTGTTTTTTATATGAACTAAAGAGAGTAATTTTGGGGGTTTTGATTATGAAAATTTATCCTCATTTGGAATATTATGATATATGTAGACTCGTGGGGATATGGTGAATTGCATTTATGATCAATTTGTGATTATGGGCCCGAGGTTGATTATTTATTGACTTTTTTATATGGGTTATAGACTGAACTTTTTTATATGGAATTAATTCCTAACTCTTTTATTGACTTGTTTAAGAAATATTTGACTAGATTTGAGTCGTTTTGATATGGATTTGAAGCGAAAGACCGTTATTGTTGATTAAAGCTTGCCAGGAAGAGGTAAGTCCCTTGTCTATCCTCGTAAGATGAAACTCTCCCATTAGTGATTTATTTGCTACATGATTGTTTACCCTTAAAATCGGATAACAATTAAATTTATAAGTTGTTTTAAGGACATGTGATTTCACTTTTCACAAACTGAGAAATATGAAAATTGATATTAGAAATTAACTGTAAAATAAAGCAAACCAATATAATGTACAGCTTTGTCCCTCGAGCTAGGTCACCCTCGAACCAATTGAGTATGTTATTGAAAAGTATGAACTGAACAGCAGAGTAAGAATACTTAAGAGAGAAAATGTTATATATTGATGTGCGTAAATGTGATGTTCATATGATGCTTACAAAATTATTAGAACCGTATTTATATAGCAGAGGAGTTCTACTTATGGTACAATTATAAATACAGTAACAAATCCCATGATTAGCTAATTATCCGACCTCGACTTGATATATGACGAGATTCCCGTTGAGATCCTCTCTCGATCTTGGATATTTCGGCTTACCGTTATTCTACTAGGTAAACCCCTTCGACCTCCGTTCTGCTCGGTCTCGATCTTGATCTTGACCGATCATCGTCCTTGTCCGACCTTGAATTAGGGGTATAGCGACCTAACTTCATATTGAGGCTCGATATAATATGGGGTCGAATCATAGTCTATCATGATCTAACCTTGATTAGTCACCCGATCTGACCGTATATAGATAATCCCCTCATTTCTCATAAAAAAGATGATAAGAAACGTCATGAATATTCGAGTTTCGCCTTTTCAATTTATGAAGTCATTGAATAGCTCGACCGTGGTGCTAGCAACGAAACGTCCCATCGGTCCAGTTACCAAGGCATTAAATGCTTGTCAGGCGCTGGTCGGCCACTAGGCGACTCTGAACAGTCACCTTCAACCTATAAAAGTCTGAATCATTCTTCATTCAAACCTTTACAACCATCACCTTCCCTGCTTTTGCTCTAAAAGAATTTTTGCTTCTTACTTCTCATGTTTAATTTTCTTGAACCTTAGTCAATTTCTCCGCTTTCTACTTTTCACAAATGGCTAAAACTACAAAATTGTGCCACCAAAAGAGGCTCCTTCTTCATCGCGCTCTGCCGGCGATGCAGCTGCGGTGGAGTCCCACCCTGAGGAATATGCTCCGACAGGATGCCTGACGGTTGCCGACTTCAAGATAGAGAAGACCCCCTCAACGCAAGGCCGGTGTGAACCAATGTCAAGGTATATATGTACCAACATCGAGTGCCTCCTCGATAAAATTAAAGTGGAGTGCAATTGGGTAAACAAGGACGTGGTTGTTCCCTCTCCTGAAGAATCGATCACCACATACGTTGAGGGGTATCTAAGTGTTTACACTTACCCCTTTACTTTTATCCCCCTGGACCCTACAATAGTTTCCTTATGCAAAAGTTATAATGTTACCCTTGGGCAGATTCACCTGTCGTTCTGGAGAATCGTCGTCCTACTCCGCTTCGTCACCAGCAAGATCGCGGGATGCTCATTTACCCTCGATCATCGCATGCGCCTCTATAATCCCCAAATTTACCGAGGACTAATTAAGCTCTCTCGTTGAGCCAGCAAAGCCCTATTCTCCAGTCTTGACGAGACCCGTGATTGAGGATAGATTGGCAGGTTTGTCCGAATAAGTACATCAGACCTGATCCCTGCCGAAGATATGATGTTCCCGGAGAGGTAGAGTTTTAATCGTAAGTGTTTTTTCCTTGAGTTCTCATTTTTCCATTCTTACTTTCTTCAATTGTTTCTTATTTTATACTTTGTTATTGCATATGTGGCCCAGATGCTGGACCCGGTTCCGGAGATAAAATGATGGGTCTAAAGTCTAGTATCTCAGAGGCCCTACTCCTAACGGGATTAGATGGAGCTTTCCAAGGCTCGGTGGGAGGTTCGCAACCACGGTAAGCTTCTCCTCTCTATTCATTTGTCACTTTAATCATTTTTGAACTAACTTGCTTCCTTTTCTCTACAGGTCTCGGGATATATGTCTCGATGAGACCACCTTCCGGGAATGATAAAATCCTCCCTCAACACTTTTTATCTTTCTTTTACAGGCTTCTTTTCTTCACCACGAAGACTTTGTCAGAGTCCGAGAGGAGAATAAGACCGAAGTCTTATTGGCTCCTCGATGAAAGACTCAAGGTCGATCTGGTTGTAACTCGGGAGGAACATACCGACATGGCCAAACAAATATTCCAAATGCTCCATGATAGTATTGTAGAGTTAGAGATAACAATTAATGACCCAATTCTGAAAATCCAATACAGTCTCGAGCAGATCGACCATCTCAGCAAGAAAGTGGATGACGTTCGGGCCGAGGTCGATGATTTTAAAGGAAGCATGGATGTCTTGACCGTGATGAAAGAGATTGTCCAGGCTTAGTTGAAATCGGCTGAGACTCAGCTTCGAGCTGAGAAACAGAAGAACTCGGTCGAACTCGGTCCAGACCGAGAAGATAAAAGAGCTCCAGTCTCAGCTAGATTCGGCCGCCAGCAAACTCGAAGAGGCTAAATCTGAAGATGTCAAGGCCAACATCCAGGCCGATGAAAAGGTGACCCAGTTAAACATCGATGATGAGGCCATCCAGACCAAAGCCACAAGCCTGATCGATCATGTGAAGTGGCAAGCTCAGAGGGAGGCCCTCGAAGATGCTCAAGCCTAAGATTTCAATATTGCGGTCGAGATTGACAATGCTCGTGCAGACGAACACCGAGCTCGGAAGCTGGCCTTCCCCAAAGATGACTCCGATGATTTTGAAGAAGAATATATTTAAGACAGGGATGCCGCATCCGATGAAGACCAAGATTTATAGGACTTAGTACTTTTTGTCCTTCTATTTTGTGCTTTTTCCGGGGCCATTTTCGGGCCGTTTTAAAGGATTTTGATCGGGACATGCTACCCATGTAAGTGTGTATATATATATATATAGACATGCTACCCTTGTGAGTATATATATATATATATATATATATATATATATATATATATATAGGTATATATATATATATATAAACCTTTCTTCCTTTCTGCCTTATAAAATTATGAAGTTACATTCTAACATCTGAGGTTCAGACAATTTGCTTGAAACCGAATTAGTATAGCCCTTAGGATTTATGATCAAGCGAGGGTCTGCTCGAACTCGAAATAGAGTAACCTTTAGGTTTTTTATGTGAGTGAGTATGGTCTCTCGATCTCAAAATAAAAACACTCCTTAGACTTTGTATTTTTTGTTTTAGGCCGATCTGGCCTTTTTAAAAAGATTATTTATACAAGTAAGGCATTCTCCCCTTTTTGGCTTGAAAAAGTTTTTATCGCTTGTGTTTACAAAAATCATAATGCCTTAGCATGAAATAATAAAGGATCGTTCGAGAGTTCAAACAATCTTGTATTCATTAGAGTTTTCGAGGCTTGGTATTATCAAAGCCTTTTATGACTTTGTCGGGGGTAGCTTTTTTAAGTCGTTATGAAAAAATTCGAAGGCCTATTTTGTTATGGAATTTAAACGTCTCCAAACCTTGTTAATTATCTACCCGTTGGGCTTATTTTCTCATTTTACTTTGAGTTTTCCCGAAGTATCAGTCCCCGAGTGGGTGGTCGTGGCCTTTAAAAATCGAGGGTTGCCTAAAAGGTCTTATGACCTCCAAGTTTCAATAATTTGATCTTTTTTGAATTTACTTTTCAGACGGTAGTCCGCGAGCGTGGTGGTGATTATCCGAACTCTGGGTAAGATCGGACCTTAAGCCTGTTTCTATAATAAATCAGGAGTATGAAATTGTAAAGTAGAAAATATTTTCTAAGGCATGAGATATCTGCAAGGAAAAATACTTCTCTTTATAAACTACTACACATGCGTACATGTTATGTGCCTGGGATCGAGAAACCTGTGCGGGCACGGTTCGTTTGACCATTTGGACCTTAAAATTTTCATCTATTGAGACCCCGCTTATGAAGTAATTTCCTCACAACAAAGTTGACATTCGAGGGCAATGCCCCCAGTATTCGAGGTTGATTGCAAAGAAGCCTTGGATACTATTGAATTATTCTAAGTTAGCACTATCAATGTTTGCCTCATTAAAAACCTCATCGAAAAACCCATTTGGGACAAAATCGATCTAAAGGAAAAAGAGTGAAACACATGCTTTCAGACCTAAAGACTTCGTGTCGAAGGATCCATCGATGTTTCTGGTCGAACACTTGCAATAGATAGTTCAAAATATAACTGAAAATGAAAGGGGTTAAACCTTAGTTGTAGTATCATTTTAGGTGTGATACATTCCAATTGCTCGGTAGTTGTTCGCCGTTCATCATGTCGAGCTTGTAGGATCCTTTTCTGGTGACTTCGAGAATTTGGTATGTCCTTCTCAGTTTTCCTTCATTTGGATTTCAGGTGCTGAGGGTGACTTTTCTTAGTACTAAGTCCCCGATGTTAAAATGTCGAAGATTGGCTATTCGATTGTAGTACCTTTCAATCCGCTATTTTTGACCGGCCAATCGGGCGAGGGTGGCTTCGCGCTTTTCATCCAACAATTCTAGGCTCATAATCATGACATTGTTGTTTGACTCTTCTGTTGTATATCGAAACATGATGCTAGTTTCTTCGACCTCAACCGGGATTAGAGCTTCGGCGCCATAAACTAACGAGAATTGTGTTGTTCCGATACTAGATTTCGATGTTGTGCAGTATGCCCATAGAACCTCGGGTAGAATTTCTATCCATTTCCCTTTGGCGTCGGCCAATCTCTTCTTAAGATTTTGGATGATGGTTTTGTTGGTCGATTCGGCTTGTCCGTTCCCATTAGGGTGATAAGGTGTTGATAGGATCCTTTCGATCATGTGATCCTCGAGAAATTTAGTCGCCTTGCTGCCAATGAACTGCTTTACATTATCACATACAATCTCGGATGGCATCCCGAATCGACATATGATGTGGTCCCAGATAAAGTCTATGACCTCCTTTTCTCTGACTTTTTGGAAAGCCTGTGCTTCAACCCACTTAGAGAAATAGTCAGTCATAAACATAATAAACTAAGCCTTACATGGGGCCGATGAAAGAGGGCAGACGATGTCCATCCTCATTTCATGAACGGCCATGGGGATAAGACCGAGTGGAGTAGTTCCCCGGGTTTATGAACCATCGGCACATGCCTTTGGCATTTTGTTGCATTTTTTAACGAACTCTTTTGCATTTTTCTCCATACCGATCCAATAGTTTCCCGCTCTGATTACTTTGTGGACCTATGATTCAGCACCAGAATGATTTCTGCAAGTGCCATCGTGAACTTCTCGTAGGACGTATTCGGTATCTCCCAGTCCCAGACATATTGCAAACGGTCTATTGAACGTCTTTCTAAATAGAATTCCATCTTCCGACAAGGTGAATCGTGCTGCCTTTGTGCGTAGAGCTCTCGATTCCTTTGGATCTGATGGATGTTTTCCGTTCTTTAGATACACTATGTACTTGTTTCTCCAATCCCAGGTCAAACTTGTGGGGTTTATCTCGGCACGACCTCATTAGTTGTAGGACAGTCCCCGAGTTGAGTTCGTCTTCTTCGACCGATGACCCTAAGTTTGCGAAGGCATCGACCTCGTTGTTCTGTTCTCGAGGTAGGTGTTGCAAGGTCCATTTGAATCGATGTAGAGTCACCTGCAATTTATCGAAGTATCTCTGCGTTCGGTCTTCTCGGACTTCAAAGGTTCTATTAACTTGGTTTACCATGAGGAGGGAACCACACTTAGCCTCGATGACCTCCGCTCCCAAGCTTTTATCTAACTCGATACCTCCAATCATGGCCTCATACTCGGACTCATTGTTAGTCAATTTTGTAGTCCTGCTAGATTGACATCTTGGCCAAATGCCAATCCTCCTAGTTTGAAAGAGAAAAAAAGTGGAGATGTGCGAAAAAAGATCACTCCTAACTAACCAGTCAAGTGTCTAACTACATTACCCATGGATGGTTTTAGTATGATGCCTAGTCTGAATCCCCTCCCATTCGAAGTACCGTTCATAAAGAGGGTCTAGACTCCCGAGCATGTACCTGAGTATATTAACAATTCTCTTTCAACCTCGGGTACGAGGGCCGGCATGAACTCACACACGAAGTCTGCCAAGATTTGAGACTTGAAGGCGGTTCGGGGTCGATATTCAATATCATACCCGCTGATTTCTACGGCCCATTTGGCCAATCGACCCGAAAGCTCGGGTTTCTGAAAAATATTTTGAAGTGGATAAGTTATTACAACACATATTGGATGACATTGAAAATATGGTTTTAGTTTCCTAGAAGCGCTTATTAAAGCAAGCACTAATTTTTCTAAGTGTGGATATCTGGTTTCGGCCTCACCTAAGGTTCGACTGGCATAATAGACAGGGAATTGTGTACCTTGTTCTTCTCAGACCAGGACTACACTTATCGCTATCTCCGAGACTGCTAAGTACAAGTAAAGTTGTTCATCCACTTTCATGGTGTGAAGCAGCGGCTCCAAGTCCTGTTGGCATTCCGGAGTCCATGTAAAATTACACTTCTTCTTAAGCAGTAAGAAGAATCAGTGGCTCTTATTTGAGGATCTCAAAATGAATAGCCCAACGGTGGCTATGCGCCCTATTAACCTCTGCACAGCCTTTACATTATCTACTACCGTGATATCCTCGATAGCTTTGATTTTATCGGGGTTGATCTCGATCCCCGAATTGGACACCATGAATCCAAGAAAATTGCGGGAGCCAACCCCGAACACACACTTTTTTGTGTTGAGCTTCATATTGTACTTCCTCAGTATATCAAAAGTCTCCTACAAATGCTTTAAATGGTCCTCTACTCGCAAGGACTTAACTAACATGTCATCAATATTGATTTTCCTATTTCTTCTTCGAACATTCTGTTTACTAGGCATTGATAAGTTGCACCAGTATTTTTTAGACCGAACGACTTTACATTGTAACAGTAGGTGCCGTACTTAGTGATAAATGAGGTGTTTTCCTAATCCTCTGGGTTCATCTGTATTTGGTGGTACTCGGAGTAGGCGTTGAGGAAACTGAGAATCTCATGTCCAACCGTGGCATCGATCATACGATCGATATTAGGCAAAGGAAAAGAATCCTTAGGGCATGCTTATTTCAGTTCTTTATAATTTACGCAATATTCCCCTTCTTGGGGACTACCACTACGTTCGCTTACCATTCGGGATATTTTACTTCCCGAATCGATCCTATTTTAGAAGTTTGGTTACCTCGTCCTTGATGGATACATGCTTAACCTTGGACTGGGGCCTTCATTTTTGCTCTACCGGATGAAACCTCAAGTCCATGCTTAATTTATGGGTAGAGATTTTCGGTGGGATCCCGGTCATATCGAGATGTGACCAAGCAAAGAAATCCCTACTAGCTAAAAGGAATTGAATAAGTTTTTTCCTGAGCTCGGGAGATAACCCCGTGCCTAGGTATACCTTTCGTTCGGGCAGATGCTCGATCAGTATGACTTGTTCTAGCTCTTCGGCCATTGATTTGGAAGCGTCAGAGTCATTAGGAATTATGAAGGACCAAGGAATCTAATAGCCATCATCCTTGTCGGTCCCTTGCTTCTTCAATTGGGTTGAGGTTGGAGCCTGTGGTTTCTATTTGACCTCCTATTTTCCCTTCGAATCCGATCCCTTTACTGATGAGAGTGCCAATATCAGTATTACTTCGTCGAGTGAAAACATCTCCTTGGTGGGGGGTTGTTCCCCATATACCGTTTTGACCCTCTCCGGTGTTGGGAATTTCAGAACCTGGTGAAGGGTCGAGGGTACTGCCCTCATGTTATGGATCCATAGCCTTCCGAACATGGCATTGTACCTTATGTCACCCTCGATCACATGGAACTTTTTTTCTTGGATGGTCCCGACCATGTTCATTGGCAAAGTAATTTCACCTTGGTGCTTTTGCATGCCATGTTGAAGCCGTTAAGTACTCGGGTTGCGGGCACAACTTAATCTTGTAGGCCGAGTTGTTCTACGACCCTCGATTGAATAATGTTGGTCGAGCTACCTAGATCAATCAAAACACGTTTAACTTGAGTTTTATTCATAAGAACATATATTACCAGTGCGTCATTGTGAGGTTATAAGATCTCCTCTGCATCCTCTTCATTGAAAGATAAGGCCCATTTCGGTATATAGTCTCGAGTCCAGTTTTCCCTCGTGATCGACACTTTGGTACGTTTAAACACGGGCCTCTGACGAATATCGACCCCTCCAACTATAATGTGGATTATGTGTTGTGACTCCTCTTGTTCATTCTGTGAATTTGAATCTTTGTTCTTGAAGTGGTTCTGTAACGACCGGGTCGGTCGTTCCGAGAGATTAGCCTCGTTTCCCCTATTCTGCTTCATTTTTTGTGGTCCAACTCTAGGTTGTTTTTTTGGGTTGGTTGGCTCGAGTTCGGAGTGGTCGTGGTGAGAATTGAGATGCTTAGTTTCTTAAATTAGCCTAATAGTTGAAAAAGTCAACTGAGAGTTGACTTATTGGTAAACGACCTCGGAATGTAGATTTTATGGCTCGGATAGCTTTGTTAGGTGATTTGGGACTTATGAGTGTGTTCAGAATGTGGTTTTGATGTCCGGTGTAGAATTAGGCTTGAATTGGCGAAAGTTAGTTTTTGGCGATTTCCGATCGGCAGTGGAAAATAGGTTATAGAGGTCGGAATGGAATTCCGGAAGTTGGAGCAGGTTCGTAGTGTCATTTTAGATATGTGTGAAAATTTTCATGTCAATTGGAAGTGTTATGGATGGTTTCGGCATCTTTGGAAAAATTTGGAAATTTCTAAGTTCATAGGCTTGAATCCGAGGTGAATTTAGTGTTTAGATGTTATTTTGGGCGTTCTAAGGGTGCGACTAAGTACGAGTGATCACGTATGACTTGTTGGTATTTTTGTTTGGGGTCCCGAGGGGCTCGGAGTGATTTCGGATAGCCATCGGTGGATTTAAAGTTGGAAAATTACAGCTGAAGTTGCTAGTGTTGGTGTAACCGCACCTGCGGATAGGGGACCGCAGGTGCGAGCCAACATAAGTGGACACAAGACCGCAGATGAGGATTTTGGTGGACACGACGGAGACCGCAGATATGGAGCTGGGGCCGCACCTACGTAGTCGCAGGTGCGGAAATTTGATCGCAGGTGCGGGAATGTGCATTTAAGTGAATTTTCGCAGGTGCGAGAATTTGGCCGCAGGTGCGGAAATCCCTGGGCAGAACATATAAATAGCACCCTTAGCGGATTTTGGTCATTCATCCACCATTATTTTTCATGGATTGAAGCTTTTTGAAGGGTTTTGAATAGAAAAATCGAATGTTCTTCATGGACGTAAGACTATTGGACTGAAAACTCGTCTATGTGTGATTTATGGACTGATTAGTGCTGAAATTTGTGGGAAATTAGTAAATAAATTGGGTAATTAGGGCTTGTAATTGGAGACCTTTAATTGAGTAATTGTAGGGGCTATTGTGGTGTGATTTTGATGTTCTTGGTATGTATAGACTCGTGGGAGGATAAGGATTCTGCTTTTGTGACTTTGATCGAATTTCGAGACGTGGGTCTGGGGGTCGAGTTTGGCCAATTTCAGGATTTGTGCCTAATTGCGATAAATTTCAAATGGGTTTCGTCTCCCTAGGATATTCTGATATTATTAATCTGGTTTTAATAGACTCTGAGCATTTGGGAGCCGACTCGAGGGGGCAAGAGTATCACGGAGAAGCTTTTTTGGACCGGTTGAGGTAAGTAATGACTGTAAATCTTGTCCTGAGGGTATGAAACCTCGGACTTCCTATTTTCTCACTATTTTTGGAGTGGCGCACATGCTGGATGACGAGTGTGGGGGGCACTGACTAGGGATTTGGACTTGGTCCTTCCCGTGGAAACTATTGAGTTGCGTATTTACTTTTAAATCATATGTTAAATCGTGTTTTCAGACTATTGTTATATTTGGGTTGTAATCCATGTTTGGGGCCTTGTGCTGACCTGTTTAGACCCCTTAGGGGCTTTTACTGCTATTCTTCACTATGTTGATTTATGATTTACACTCAGCCATATTATGTATAACTGATTTCAAAACTCAGTCTTATTTACACTATTTTGAGATATAAAATGATATTTTGGGTCGAGTACCTCGTTTTACTAATAGCCCGAGTGGCTTTCTGAGAGATTTTTTATTGAGTGTGGCCGAGGGCCTATGTTTTGAGGATGATATGGGATCAAGCTGCACGCCGCAACATGTTACATTGTTCATGATATGTGAGAGGCCGAGGGCCTGAGTGATTAAGCCACGAGATGGCTTGATATTAGCGTTTGGGCTCTAGGAGCTCCTCCGAAGTCTGTAAACACCCCCAGTGAGCGTAAGTACCTACTAAGTGCGAGTTCCGAGTGACGAGTGCCGAGTGACGAGTGATTGGGAGGTATGACTGACTGTGAGGTTGCCTGAGGGGCTGATTATGAGTGAATGTGAGGTTTCCCGAGGGGCTCATTATGAGTGACTGTGAGGTATGCCCGAGGGGCTGATTATGGGTGATGTTACGCCCGAGGGGCAGTTTCTGATACATGTTTAGCCTGAGGGGCTACTTATGATTTTACCGCTTTCACTCTGAACTTATGAAACATGTTTTGCCCGATAGGCCTTTTATGATTTTTATCATTTTTACGCTAAACTTCTTGAAAGTTATGTTGAAACTGTTGGCAAGTTTATTCTCAAATGATTTTTTACTGAAATCGGCTTTTAAGCGTGATGATTTAATGTATACACTGTTAGAGAGATACTGTGCTTATTGTGAAATGATAATTGGACTTTATGTGTTTCTTTTGCTCAGACCTGATTTATTTTCATTACTACCGAGTTGGCGTACTCACATTACTCCCTGCACCTTGTGTGCAAATCCAGGTGCTAGGGTAGAGTAAGTTATGTATCTTTTCCAGAGATTTCTCGGAGATTTTGCGAGGTAGCTGCACGCGTCTGTAGCCTTGCTCTCTCCTGCTTACTATTATAGAGTTATTTTTCAGAGTTGTATATTTTCTATAGATGCTCATGACCAATGACTCCGGGATCCGGGGGTTGTATTTAATATTCGGTGTAGCTTTATCTATTTTAAAATTATTTGATGAAACCTTTATGGATTATCAGTTTAGTAATGATATACATGAAAGATTAATTACGATTTAAGTGTTGACTTGGCTGACCTAGTTCCACGATAGGCGCCAACACGACTAGTTTAGATTTTGGGTCGTGACAATTTGGTATCAAAGAGCTAGGTTTTATTGGACTCACCGCTCATGAGCAGGTTTAGTAGAGTTTTGCAGATCGGTACGGAGACGTCTGTACTTATCTTCGAGAGGCTACAGAAACCTTAGGAAAATCTCACATTTTGAATTGTTGTTGTGCGAATCGATTTTATTCAGCAAAAGCGTAACTCTTCAAATTCCTTCCATGTATTTGAGGGGATCACTCCCAAGAATGGTTCTAATGGATTCAAGATGTATATGTAACAGTTGCGGGATCTTCAGGATATGTATTTGGCTAGGAACTGAGGTCTACACTGGAGGGTGTCAATACTTGTGGCATTCCTATACCATTATGGATTCAACATATCAGTATCAGGAAAAAGGTAATGGCTTTAGATTCGCAGGAAGTCTCTTTAGGGTAAGCATTTTGAATGTGGTGCTTTTGGGATATTTGAGAGAGCATTCAGCGGCTGATGAGCCTCAGACGGAATGGTTTTATGCTTGGGTCTCGTGTGGTGAGTCTGGGTTGAGAATTGCGGTATTATAGCAAAGAGAAGTACCAATTCGAAGGTAAGTCAGAAGGAACTTGGATAAATATGACAACTTGGTAGTGGGTCGGATCGGCATGGTAAGGGGTACGATTAGTTCTTTGTGTGTTCATGAGGTAATGAGTTTTTACAGGTGTTTCTTAGCAGTGCTCTTAGATTTTTGGTGGCCTGTGTAGCTTGGTTGAGTTAGAAGGATTCAGTCCTGACGATTTGGTGTTGTACAATGGGATTCAAATATTTTCCTGATGGCTTTTACCACGGTTAGAGATGTGTATCTTCTACTGGTGTGAGGAGCATAAGAGGTATAGTGATTTTGCTTCTACATGGGATCAAATGGAAAGTTCTTAGCTGGTTGAGTACGTAGTTTCTTGTGGCTCGGAAGGGGTTATGAAGTTCTCATATTTACCATTGGATGGAATGGCATATGCGCTATGTTTTGTAGAGTTGAGTTTGTATATGTGAGGTCACGGTTCAGTTCTGGGAGGAAGGTCAAAAAAATTTGTCGGCAGCATTTGTCGTTTCAGATGACAAGGTAGATGATATCACCAATTGGGTGGCTTGATTAGGGTATACATTTCAGAAAGGTCAATGTGTGGAGTTGATGGTGCTTCATTGGTAATATGACGCTCTCTTGTTGGATCGACTGCTGATATCCAAGGTTGCTTGGTGTCACGGAAGATTTACAGGGGTATCCCTCGTAGAATGATTTAGTATTAGGGATGTATTGTATTGTATTCGAGCGGTGGAGTTGAGATCAGATGTAGTAATTGGGTGTTGCGGGATTGAGACGTATTGTTTATGTACTTTCTCATTCGTGTGGCATGGTATTTTCCGGTTTCCCCGTGGTTATGGCAATGCACTTGGAGTACTTGATGTCGAATTGCGCATGGTTATTAATTTTGAGCCAGGTGGCTGGAAGTATTTCATGTGAACCAGCGTTTGGATGGTGTCACGCATTGTAGCAGAGTTATGTAGAGGTATGATCCTCAGTGTCGGATTCGTGTGTTTTGGTTTTACGATGTGTGCCATGCCCGTAGCATGGTGTTGTAATGGTACTTGTTAAGCTAGCGGGGTAGTCTTCTCGTGTGAATCCTTTTCTATGATTGAGGACGTTGGGATGTTGTTGTGGGGTGCACGAGTTGCACAGGTTTTGGCTCCGAATTGTATTGCGTCGTGTTGCTAGAGTGTTTGTGGTAGATGAGATGAGGTCGCCGGACCTAGAATAGGTACTTCTGGATCTAGTTGCAGTATATTTGTGAGGATATTGATGCAGTTGCGGATTTTGGTGGATAGGAGGGAGACCGCTGATGCGGATCTGGGGCCGCACCTGCGGAGTCGCAGGTGCGGAAATTTGATCACAGGTGCAGGAATGTGCATTTAAGTGAATTTTCGGAGGTGCGCACCTGGGACCGCAGGTGCGAGAATTTGGCCGCAGGTGCGGAAATCCCTGGGCATAACATATAAATTGGACCCTTAGCGGATTTTGGTCATTAATCCACCATTTTTGCACGGGTTTGAAGCTTTTTGAATGGTTTTGAAGAGGAAAATTGAAGGTTCTTCGTGGAGGTAAGACTTTTGGGCTTAAACTCGTTTATGTGTGATTTATGGACTGATTAGTGGTGAAATATTGTGGGAAATTAGTACAAAAATTGGGTAATTAGGGTTTGTAGTTGGAGACCTTTAATTGAGTAATTGAAGGAGCTATTGTGGTCTGGTTTTGATGTTCTTGTTATGTATAGACTCGTGGGAGGATAAGGATTCTGGTTTTGTGACTGTTATCAAATTTCGAGACGTGGGCTTGGGGGGTTGGGTTTGGCCAATTTCGGGATTTTTGCCTAATTGTGATAAACTTCGAATGGGTTTCGTCTCCCTAGCATATTTTGATATTATTAATCTTGTTTTGGTAGACTCAGAGCATTTAGGAGCCGACTTGAGGGGGCAAGAGTATTGCGGAGTAGCTGTTTTGGACCGGTTGAGGTAAGTAATGACTGTAAATCTTGTCCTGAGGGTATAAAACCCCGGACTTCGTATTTTCTCACTATTTTTGGAGTGCCGCACATACTGGATGACGAGTGAACCGCGTGCACCGACTGGGAATTTGGACTTGGTCCTTCCCGTGGAAACTATTGAGTTGCGTATTTACTTTTAAATCATATGTTAAATCGTGTTTTCAGACTATTGTTATATTTGGGCTGTAATCCATGTTTGGGGCATGTGCTGACCTGTTTAGACCCCTTAGGGGCTTTTACTGCTATTCTTCACTATGTTGATTTATGATTTACACTCAGCCATATTATGTATAACTGATTTCGAAACTCAGTCTTATTTACACTATTTTGAGATATAAAATGATATTTTGGGTCGAGTACCCCATTTTACTGATAGCCCGAGTGACTTTCTGAGAGATTTTTGATTGAGTGTGGTCGAGGGCCTATGTTTTGAGGATGCTATGGGATCAAGTTGCACGCCGTAGCATGTTACATTCTTCATGATAAGTGAGAGGCCGAGGGCCTAAGTGATTAAACCACGAGATGGCTTGATATTAGCGTTTGGGCTGTAGGAGCCCCTCCGAAGTCTGTACACACCCCCAGTGAGTGGAGGTACCTACTGAGTGCGAGCTCCGAGTGATGAGTGATTGGGAGGAATGAGTGACTGTGAGGTTGCCCGAGGTGCTGATTATGAGTGATTGTGAGGTTACCCGAGGGGTTGATTATGAGTGACTGTAAGGTATGCCCGAGGGGATGATTCCGAGTGATGTTACGCTCGAGGGGCAGTTTCTGATACATTTTTTGCCCGAGGGGCTACTTACGATTTTACCACTTTCACTGTGAACTTATGAAACATGTTTTTCCCGAGAGGCTTTTTATGATTTTTTTCATTTTTACACTAAACTACTTGAAAGTTATGTTTAAACTTTTGGCATGTATATTCTCAAATGATTTTTTACAGAAATCGGCTTTTAAGCGTGATGATTTAACGTATACACTGTTGGAGAGAAAGACTGTGCTTAGTGTGAAATGATAATTGGACTATGTGTTTCTTATTGCTCAGACCTGATTTATTTTCATTACTACTGAGTTGGCGTACTCAGATTACTCCCTGCACCTTGTGTGCAGATCCAGGTGCTACTGTAGAGTGAGCTGTGTATCTTTCCCAGATATTTCTCGGAGATTTTTTGAGGTAGCTGCACACGTCCGCAACCCTGCTCTCTCATGCTTACTGTTATTGAGTTATTTTCTAGAGTTGTATATTTTCTATAGATGCTCATGACCAGTGATTCTGGGATCTCAGGGTTGTATTTAAAATTTGGTGTAGCTTTATCTGTTTTAAAATGAATTAACGAAACCTTTATGGATTATCAGTTTAGTAATGATATACATGAAAGATTGATTAAAATTTTAGTGTTGACTTGGATGGCCTAGTTCCACGATAGGCACCATCACGACTAGTTTAGATTTGGGGTCGTGATAAGTTAGTATCAGAGCGCTAGGTTTTATAGGACTCACCAGTCATGAGGAGGTTTAGTAGAGTCTTGCGGATCGGTACGGAGACGTCTGTACTTATCTTCGAGAGGCTACAGAACCCTTAGGAAAATCTCACATTCTTGAATTCTTTTCATGCGAATCCATTTTATTCAGCAAAAGCGTAACTCTTGAATTCCTTCCATGTATTTGAATGTGTACGTGAGCGCTTGGTATCAGCTGTGCATCGACGGCTTGTGACTTCCATGGATGAGATGTGATTTTAGCATGTTGATAATGGGCCAGTCTGGATGACTTGAGGCCGAATTCTGTCTGTGGCTTGAGCGCTGAGATTTCATTGTGTGAGCACATGTGTTTGGGGACTTATATGTCCGTTTGTGTTCTTAGTGATGTGATTTTGTGACTAGATGATTACGTGGTGAGGGTGATTTGATGGTTAGATGTGTTCAAGTTGTTTGATTGTGACAAAAAGGATTGCCGAGAGGTGTAGCAAGAACTATTGAGTATTTGACTTCTGCCTTGAGATGGCATATGGCCTCGAGTTGCGAGTGCATTGGAGGACCCCTCATGTAGTTTAGTTGTGGAGGGAAGTGGATCTCCTTGTTGTGCTATAAGTGTTTAGTGATGTCTTTTGGGCTGACCGATGCTTCAGTAGCGTCCATGTATTTGATTAACGGTGTATTCCAGCCGTATTAGCACTCGTTTGTTATTGTATTCATTGATGGCTCCCTGGCGTATATGTATAGGCAGGGGTAGCATACTCCGTATTTGAGGACGGTATTATAGAGATTGATGGAGGAGAAGCTTTATGAAAAGTTCTCCAAGTGTGAATTTTTGGGCTCAGTTCAGTAACATTCTTGCGACACGTGGTGTCCAGTAAAGGTATCCATGTGGTCAGACGAGTGTGGGTAGAGCTTCCAGAAGCTCAAGATTTCTTTGACCACAGCTCTAGTGTTATTTTTTATCAGCTTCAGGTTCTTATACCGTGTATTGTGATGCCTCGAGGGTAGGCGTTGGTTGTGTTTAGATGCAGAAGGATAAAGTGATTGCGTAATAGCTATGAGTTTCGGAAGGGTATAGAGAGATATCAGTTTGAGGCTAAGCAAGTAGGGCTATTTCCCGCAGGGTGTCCTGAGGTTGTGTGATCCTTATGTTGTTTCGTAGCAAGTTTCTTTTACCAGTAATTGATAAATGTTGTAATTTGAGTTTAGATCACTTGAGGGAGTTGGCACGGTTATTGCAATGGTGAATGCGAGGCTGGAGATGATTTGGGATGTTATTTGGTTTGAGTTATATATGAGCTTATGAAGGATTTAGTTGAATCTCACTGTGGTAATGGCGGCGGTGTTAGCATATGGTCATTATGAGCTATTGTTTGTTTTGATCTATGGCTTTGAGCCATGTGGGGGAGTTTGCTAATGATAAGTTGGTTGCACGATTATGTGATATGTTGAGTTCGGTTCGAAGTATACTGGTGAATCAGTTATGACCTGCAGGGGTTGAGATCGAGAATGACTTGAATAAAGGAAGTTTCTGATAGGGGTTGTGTTAAGCTTTATGGGTGTATACGAATCATGGAATGCCTTGAGTTGTTATTGGTGAAGGATGTAATGTGCACGTGGCAAGAATTTATTTGGTTGCATTAAGGTAGGTTACTTCCTGAGGTGTTAGAGTGATAATGAAGCACAGGGCGTTCGGTCCGTTCGATCATTCTAATTGAGGTTTTAGTTGAGGGGATGACCCAAGAATGGTTCTAATGGATTCAAGATGTATATGTAACAATTGCGGGATCTTCAGGATATGTATTTGGCTAGGAACTGAGGTCTACATTGGAGGGTGTCAAGACTTGTGGCATTTCTATATCATTATGGATTCAACATATCAGTATCAGGAATGTGAAGTTAATTGATTTAGATTCGCAGGAAGTCTCTTCAGGGTAAGTATTTTGAATGTGGCACTTTTGTGGATATTTGAGAGAGTATTCAGCGGCTTATGAGCCTCAAACGGTATGGTTTTATGCTTGGGTCTCGTGTGTTGAGTCTGGGTTGAGAATTGCGGTATTATGGCAAAGAGAAGTACCAATTCGAAGATAGGTCAGAAGGAACTTGGATCAATAGGACAACTTGGTAGTAGGTCGGATCGGCATGGTAAGGGGTACGATTATTTCTTTGAGTGTTCATGAGGTAATGAGCTTTTACAGGTATTTCTTAGCAATGCTCTTGGATTTTTGGTGGCCTGTGTAGCTTGGTTAAGTTAGAAGGATTCAGTCCTGGCAGTTTGGTGTTGTACAATGGGATTCCAATAGTTTCCTGATGGCTTCTACCACGGTTAGAGATGTGTATCTTCTACTGGCGTGAGGAACATGAGAGGTATAGTGATTTTTCTTCTAGATGAGATCAAATGGAAAGTTCTTGGCTAGTTGAGTACGTAGTTGCTTGTGGCTCGAAAGGGGTTATGAAGTTCTCATATTTACCATTGGATGGCATGGCATATGCGGTATGTTGTGTAGAGTTGAGATTTGCATATGTGAGGTCACTGTTCAGTTCTGGGAGAAAGGTCAAAAAAATTGGCCGTTTCAAATGATTAGGTAGATGATATCACCAATTTGGTGGCTTGATGAGGGTATACATTTCAGAAAGGTCAATGTGTGGAGTTGAGGGTGCTTCATTGGTAATGCGACGCTCTCTTGTTGGACCAACTGCTGATATCCAAGGTTTCTTGGTGTCACGGAAGAATTACAGGGGTATCCCTCGTGGAATGATTGAGTATTAGGGGTGTGTTATGTATTCAAGCGGTGGAGTAGAGATCAGATGTAGTAATTGGGTGTTGCGGGATTGAGACGTATTGGTTATGTACTTTGTGATTTGTGTGGCATGGTATCGTCCGGTTTCCCCATGGTTATTGCAATGCACTTAGAGTACTTGATGTCGAATTGCGCATGGTTATTGATTTTGAGCTAGGTGGCTAGAAGTATTTCATGTGACGAAGCATTTGGATGGTGTCACACATTGTAGCAGAGTTATGTAGAGGTATGATCCTCGGTGTTGGATTTGTGTGTTTTGGTTTTACGATGTATGCCAGGCTCGTAGCATGGTGTTGTGATGGTACTTGTTGAGATGGCGGGGTAGTCCTCTCGTGTGAATCTTTTCTATGATTGAGTACATTGGGATATTGTTGTGGGGTGCACAAGTTGCACAGGTTATGGCTACGAAAGGTATTGCGTCATGTTGCTAGAGTGTTTGTGGTAGATGAGATGAGGTCATCGGACCTAGAATGGGTACTTTCGGATCTAGTTGTAGTATATTTGTGAGGATATTGATGTTGATCGGACGACTGGTTGCTAGTTCCTACGTGTTTCTTCCATCATAGGCAATATATGATAGCGTTAGAGCGAGCATTGCTTGATAAGAGGTTATGCACCGGTATTGGGTTGTTTTGAGTAGCTATTGTGATTAAGAGTTATCTCTATGATTGTTTGAGTCATGCGGTATATTACGTGATTACCTCTTGGGTTACGTATATGGCTTTATACAGCGTGTTCATACTTATTCAGTGTATAGTTGTGTAATGTTGACCTTGTAAATTAATTCAGAAGTGGGAATTTGATTCTATGGTTCGTGGGTCAGGTTGGATTTTGAAATCTCAATTGTGTTGTGTTATTGGACCTATACAGGATGGGTTGACGTGGGATCACCCCGGGGTATGTGTATGGTAGGATTGCACATCAATTTGATAGTTTCTGAAATAACTCTGGGCACGTTCGAGGACGAACATATGTTTAAGTGGGGGAGGATGTAAGACCCGGTCGGTCGTTTGGAGAGTTTAGCCCCGTTTCCCCTATTCTGCTTCATTTTGTGTGGTTCAGCTCTAGGGTGTTTTGTTGGGTTGGTTGGCTTGGGTTCGGAGTGGTCGTGGTGAGAATTGAGACACTTAGTCTCTTAAATTGGCCTAATAGTTGAAAAAGTCAACTGAGAGTTAACTTATTGGTAAACAACCTCGGAATGTAGAGTTTTATGGCTCGGATAGCTTTGTTAGGTGATTTGGGACTTAGGAGTGTGTTCGGAATGTGGTTTTGATGTCCGGTGTAGAATTAGGCTTGAATTGGCGAAAGTTAGTTTTTGGCGATTTCCGATCGGCAGTGAAAAATAGGCTATAGGGGTCGGAATGGAATTTTGAAAGCTGGAGCAGGTTTGTAGTGTCATTTTGGATATGTGTGCAAATTTTTAGATCAATCGGAAGTGTTTTGGATGGTTTCGGCATCTTTGGCGAAATTTGAAAATTTCTAAGTTCATAGGCTTGAATCCGAGGTGAATTTAGTGTTTTGATGTTATTTTGGGCGTTTTGAGGATGTGACTAAGTCCGGGTGATCACTTATGACTTGTTGGTATTTTTGGTTGGGGTTCTGAGGGGCTCGGGGTGATTTCGGATAGCCATCGGGGGATTTAAAGTTGGAAAATTGCAGTTGAAAGTTGTTGGTACTGGTGTAACCGCACTTGCGGATAGGGGACCGCAGGTGCGAGCCCGCGGAAGTGGACACAAGACCGCAGATGCGGATTTTGGCTCACAGGAGGGAGACCGCAGATGCGGAGCAAGGGTCGCAGCTGCGGAGTCGCAGCTGCGGAAATTTGATCGCAGGTGCGGAAATGTGCATTTAAGTGAATTTTTACAGGTGCGCACCTGGGACCGCAGGTGTGGGTCCGCAGGTGAGAGAATGAGAATTAGGCCGCAGGTGGGGAAATCCCTAGGAATAACATATAAATAGGACCCTTAGCGGATTTTGGTTATTCATCCACTATTTTTGCACGGGTTTGATGCTTTTTGAAGGGTTTTGAAGAGGAAAATCGAAGGTTCTTCGTGGAGGTAAGACTTTGGACTTAAAACTCGTTTATGTGTGATTTATAGACTAATTAGTGGTGAAATTTGTGGGAAATTAGTACAAAAATTGGGTAATTATTGCTTGTAATTGGAGACCTTTAATTGAGTAATTGAAGGGGCTATTGTGGTCCGATTTTGATGTTCTTTATATGTATAGACTCGTGGGAGGATAAGGATTCCGATTTTGTGACTTTTATCGAATTTTGAGACGTGGGACTGGGGGTCGGGTTTGGCCAATTTCGGGATTTGTGCCTAATTGTGATAAATTTCGAATGGGTTTGATCTCCTTAGCATATTATTATATTATTAATCTGGTTTGATAAACTCGGAGCATTTGGGAGCCGACTCGAGGGGGAAAGAGTATCGCGGAGTAGCTTTTTTGGACCGGTTAAGGTAAGTAATGACTGTAAATCATGTCCTGAGGGTATGAAACCCCGGAATTCATATTTTCTCACTATTTTTAGAGTGGCGCACATGCTGGATGACGAGTGTGTGGCGTGCACTGACTGGGGATTTGGACTTGGTCCTTCCCGTGGAAACTATTGTGTTGCATATTTACTTTTAAACCATATGTTAAATCGTGTTTTTAGACTATTGTTATATTTGGGTTGTAAGCCAAGTTTGGGACCTTGTGCCGACCTGTTTAGACCCCTTGGGGGATTTTACTGCTATTCCTCACTGTGTGGATTATGATTTACACTCAGCCATATTATGTATAAATGATTTCGAAACTCAGTCTTATTTACACTCTTTTAAGATATAAAATGATATTTTCGGTCGAGTACCCCGTTTTATTGATAGTCCGAGTGGCTTTCTGAGAGGTTTGTGGCTGTGTGTGGCCGAGGGCCTATGTTGTGAGGATGCTATGTGATCGGGCTGCACGCCGCAACATGTTACATTATTCATGATATGTGAGAGGCCGAGGTCCTGAGTGATTATTCCACGAGATGGATTGATATTAGCGCTTGGGCTGTAGGAGCCCCCCCGGAGTCTGTACACACCCCCAGTGAGCGCAGGTACCTACTGAGTGTGAGTGTCGAGTGCCGAGTGATGAGTGATTGGGAGGTATGAGTGACTGTAAGGTTTCCCTAGGGGCTGATTATGAGTGACTGTGAGGTTGCCCAAGGGGCTGATTATGAGTGACTTTGAGGTATGCCCGAGGGGATGATTCTGAGTGATGTTACGCCCGAGGGGCAGTTTCTGATACATGTTTTGCCCGAGGGGCTACTTATGATTTTATAACTTTCACTCTGAACTTATGAAACATGTTTTGCCCGAGAAGAGTTTTATGATTTTTATCATTTTTACACTAAACTTCATGAAAGTTACGTTGAAACTGTTGGCAAGTATATTCTCAAATGATATTTTACTGAAATCGGCTTTCAAGCGTGATGGTTGAACGTATACACTGTTGGAAAGAAAGATTGTGCTTATTGTGAAATGATAATTGGACTTAATGTGTTTCTTACTGCTCAGACTTGATTGATTTTCATTACTACTGAGTTGGCGTACTCATATTACTCCCTGCACCTTGTGTGCAGATCCAGGTGCTAGGGCAGAGTGAGTTGTGTATCTTTTCCAGATATTTCTCGGAGATTTTGCGAGGTAGTTGCACGCGTCCGCATACCTACTCTCTCCCGCTTACTATTATAGAGTTATTTTCCAGAGTTGCATATTTTCTGTAGATGCTCATGACCAGTGACTCTGGGATCTCGGGGTTGTATTTAATATTCGGTGCAGTTTTATCTGTTTTAAAATGATTTAACGAAACATTTATGGATTATCAGTTTAGTATATACATGAAAGATTAATTACAATTTTAGTGTTGACTTGGCTGGCCTAGTTCCACGATAGGCGCCATCATGACTAGTTTAGTTTGGGGTCGTGACAGGTTCTTAGCCCGATCGCTTAAGAATTCTCGAATATGCCCTTTGTTGAACAATCGGGCTACCTCCTCCCTCAGCTGTCTGCAATCTTCTATTCTATGACCATGCGTGCCATGATACCTACACATCTGATTAGGATTTATCTTGGCCGGATCAGTCTGCAGAGGTCAAGTCCACCTGGTGTCCTTGATGCGCCCGATGGCTGATACAATAGCTGATGCATGAATGTTGAAGTTGTATTCCGATAGTCATGGTGCTTCTTTGAGATCGACATTCCTATCGACACCACTCTTATTCATGAGCCGTCGAGAGCTCTGTCCTCGATTATTTCTTCTATCATTTCAAACGGGGTTGCGTCCAGGCCCGTTGTTTCTCCGATATCCACCATATGGTTGATATCGATATATGTTTGACCTTGGTTCCCGATCAATATCCCTTTTAACTCTGTCGACGGGTATGATTGGATAAACAGACCCGGAAGGAGTCTCCAATTCGTCATCCCCTACCCTAATCTTTGATTGGTACCGATAATGCACATCGGCTCAGGTGACAGCTGGACATTCGATTGAGTTCTGCTTTAACTGTTGCGAGGCTACCGAACTTTGTATGTTTATCCCTTGAGTGAAAGCCTGAATGGCCCAATCATCGGCGACCGGGGGTAGATTTATGCTCTCCATTTGGAATCAACACACGAACTCCCTGAGAATCTCGTTGTCTTTCTGCTTCACTTTGAAGAGGTCCGACTTTCTAGTCTCGACCTCTATGGCTCCGGCGTGTGCTTTAACGAAGGAATCTGTGAGCATGGAGAAAGAATCAATGGAGTTGGGTGGCAGGTTATGGTACTATATTATCGCTCCCTTTGATAAGTTCTCCCCGAATTTCTTTAGCAATACGGACTCGATCTCATCGCCCTCTAGATCGTTCCCCTTAATTGCGCATGTGTAAGAAGTGGCATGATCGTTGGGGTCAGTATTTTCATTGTACTAGGGAATTTCCGGCATGCGGAATTTCTTTGGAATGGGTTTAGGAGTTGCGCTCGGGGGGAAGGCTTTTTGCACGAACTTTTTTGAATCCAAACCTTTCAAAATCGGAGGTGCCCCCGGAATTTGATCAACTCTGGAATTATATGTTTCTAGTTTCTTGTCATTTGCTTCAAACTTCTTCTCCCCTTATTCAATTCGCTTTCTCACCTCCTCAAGCATTTTCATGATAGCGGGGTCGGTCCCCGATTCATTCACGTTTGACCCCGCCAGCACTGGTTCGGCCCTGTGAACAACTCTCTGCGATGGCTCATGATCGACCCTACTCTGTGCATGGTTCTGATTTTTGAGTTGTGGTATTGCAGCTTGTTGAGCCTGCAACATTTCGGATATTATTCAAAGGCTGATACCGCCTTCTTTGCCGCCCTGTGCGTTCTGACCGGTTGATCGAATGTTTCCACTAACGCTATTTTCGGGGTCGATGACCAGATTTGCATTAATGACAACATGGGAACTAATATCGATGGGGTCTACAACTGGTACTCCTCGAGGTCAACTGGGGCACTTCGTTCCCTAGGGAGGCTATGTTGTGGTTTTCGCCATGAAAACCGAGGCCATTATCGTTGTGTGTGGGTGTTGCTTGAGAGTTCGACATGTTGATCTGTAATAAAAAAATGCTTACAAGAACCAGCGTAAATCAGTGTGTGTTACGAAAATTAGTACTAGGCAATCACTATTATCCTTAGCCCCACGGTGGACGCAAAATAATTTACCCTTAAAATCGGATAACAATTAAATTTATAAGTGATTTTAAAGATTTGTGATTTCACTTGGCACAACTGAAAAATATGAATATTAATATTGGAAATTAACTGTAAAATAAAGTAAACCAATATAATGCGCAGCTTTGGCCCTCGAGCTACGTCTCCCTCAAACCAACTGAGTATGTTATTGAAAAGTATGAACTGAACAGTATAGTAAGAATGCTTAAGAGAGAAAATGCTATATATTGTTTATTTATGTGTGAATGTAATGTTAATCTAATGCTTACAAAATGATTAGAACCCCCTTTATATAGCAGAAGAGTTCGACTTATGGTACAATTCTAAATACAATAACAAATCCCATGATTGGCTAATTATCCGGCCTCGACTTGATATGTGTCGAGATTCCCGCCGAGATCCTCGCTCGATCTCGGATATTTCAGCTTACCGTTACTCGACTAGGTAAACCCCCCTCGACCTCTGTTCCGCTCTGTCTCGATTTTGACTGATCGTCGACCTTGTCCGACCCTCGAACTAGCGGTTCAACAACCTAACTTCATATTGAGGCTCGATATAATATGGGGTCGAATCGTGATCTATCATGATCCAACCTCGATTAGTCACTAGAAAGGCAGGCCCGATCTGACCGTATACAATGATACTTGTTGGTTATGCTTTTTGGTTCGCCTAGCGGTCTGGGGTTAGGTGTCATCATAATCTTGATGAGAATTTGGATCCTGACAACAATATTGCATTTCAAAAAGCTAAAAGAATAATCTTTACCTAAAAATATAATATAAGAAACTTATAGATAAGTTTAAGGCCTCTTAATGATTAAAGTTTAACTTTAAGCCACTTAAAAAAAAGTGCCAGTTCTTACTCCACTGAGTCGATCTCCACGGTTAAATTCGTTGGGTTTGTTTACCTGTTAACTTAAGCTGGGCCGGCAAAATACCATTGCCATTGCCATTGCCATTATTATCAATTAGACTTAAAACAGAAACTTCAATTCGTCCATCCTGGAATTCTCTCTTACATTAACATGACTTAGTCAAGCTGACGTCTGATATATATACTCCCTCCACTCCAGTTTCTCTCAATCACTACATTTTTTTAGAGTTAATTTGAATAAACATTAAAATAAAATTGGATTAGATTAACTGATCAATATCTTAAAGTAAAAATTTAGATATTCAAAAATTATATATAAACTACTATAAGTTACAACTCTTCCCATGTTACTTTGATGAAAAAATACATTTTAAATTATTGGTCAATTTTACATAATTTAAATCTCGAAAAGCGAAAAGTTTCAAATAACTAAACTGACGCGGAAGGAGTAGCATATATGTTGTACTAGCACTTTCCAAACTATGAACATTCAGGAGTTCGGTACAATTGGGGGGAGATTCATCGGGTTGTGATATACACCAAGAAGCTTCTTTTACGGTTACTATGACTGAACAAGATCCTTGTTAGATGGAAAAATTATTCTTGAGACCAAATAATCCTGCTAATTTGATCGAAATGAAAAAAAAAAAAAAAAA
>ML432286.1:91779-114423 GCA_005239525.1 Nicotiana knightiana | reverse complement strand
TAGCAAAATCAACTCCATTGGACTCTACTATGCCCATGTTCCGAAGAACCTCATGACAACTGTTCAAATAATCCCGGGGATCCTCTGATGGTGCACCAGTAAATGTAGTAGTGAATAAGTTGGTGAATCTATCCAATCTCCATAAAGAATCTGTTGTCATAACTGCTCCCTCAAGTGCCGGTGCCATAATATCCGACCGAGCTACTCCGGTCGTCTGAGGTGCCGGAGTCTGAAACTGAGGATCTAGCTGCTCTAGTGTGTGAGTAGCAGGAGTCTGGGTCCCTCCCCCAGCCTGAGAAACAGCTGGTGCATTAGGAAGAAGACCGGCCTGAGCCGCACTCTCCATGAGTCCCACTAAGCGGACTAGAGCGTCCTGAAGCACCGGGGTGGTAATGAACCTCTCTGGGACCTGAGCTGGTCCAACTGGGACTGTTTGAGTAGGAACCTCACCGGCAAAGTCTACCTATGGGTCCTCTACTGGGGCTGCTTCTCTGGGCTGAGCCCTGCCCCTGCCTCGGCCTCTAGTACGGCCTCGGCCCCTCGTAGGACTGCAACAGTAGGATCTGACTACTGATCGGGAGATGAGGAAGCACGCGTCCTCTCCATCTGCGAGAGAATAAAATTAAAACTCAATTAGCATTTAGAATTCAAATCGCATGACAGAAAAGAAGAAAAGTGAAGTTATTCCTAACTTTGCAGCCCCTGGGGGATAAGCACAGACGTCTCCGTACAGATCCCTCATAGTCTACCAAGTTTGTCTGTGAGTTGTGAGACCTAAGCAACCTAGTGCTCTGATACCAACTTGTCACGACCCGAAATCCCACCTTTAGGCCGTGATGGCGCCTAACGTTGCACCTACTTTGCAAGCCAAAGTGTTAACTGAATTGATTCATTAACAAGTGAAAGTAATAAACACTAACTAGATAATTAAGATAAAATGCGGAAGCTTAACAAAATTTAAATAACAATAGCCAATAACGATGAAATCCTTTTAAGTACAAAACCCAGAAATGGAGTCACAACCTCACGAACCAGTCTAAGATTTAGCTAAAGACAAAATTTTGAAATTAAATGATATATTTGTCTGGAAATACATAGATGACAGAATGAAAGATAGACAGTGACGGCGAGATCCACGAACGCCCATGGAACTACCTCGGTGTCCTCTTAAATGGACTGAAGGATACTCCCTCTAACGATGTCCACCGGTCCGGCTGCGTAATCTGCACAACATAAAGAAGTGCAGGTATATCATCAGTACAACTGACCCCATGTACTGAGTAAGTGCCGAGCCTAACCTCGGCGAAGTAGTGACGAGGCTAGACACGACAACAACAATTTACCTGTACAGTTCTACAATAAATACCAGGGAGGGTAGCAAGGAGTAAGCAATTAAGCACGGTAATACGGGGACAAGTAATGGGGTAACAAGTGAGATGAAAATACGAATAATTGAACAAATGATAATGCAAACGAACCAAGACAACATGAAATAATAACTCAAACAAAATGTACACGGCATCACCCTTCGTCCTTTTACTCTCATCCTCACAATGCAATGCATAAATGAAAGCAATATAAATAATGGCACGGCATCACCCTTTGTGCTTTTACTCTCTTCCTCACAAATGCAATGTATAGATAAAAGCAATGTAAATCATGGCACGACATCACCCTTCGTGCTTTTACTCTCTTCCTCACAAATGCAATGTATAGATAAAAGCAATGTAAATCATGGCACGGCATCACCCTTCGTGCTTTTACTCTCTTCCTCACTATGCAATGTGTTCTGTTTACAATTGTTGAGATAAACGTGTTGTGAAATACTTGGCCTGAATTGTGAATTTTTTTGATAAATAAATCAATTGATAGTGATAAGGGTGGACAATATGATAGTGATAAGGGCGGCCAGGGGAAATAAATGATAGTGGTAAGGGCGGGCAGGGGAAATAAATGATAGTGATTAGGGTGGACAGGGGAAATAAATGATAGTGATAAGGGTGGATAAGGGAAATAAATGATAGTGATAAGGGTAGACATGGAAAATAAGTGATAGTGATAAGGGTGGACAAGTGGGATCGGGTTGCACGCTGCAACAAGATAGTGATGAGGGAGAATATTTATGTTTTACTGATTTTAATTACAAAGATTTGGAAACTTTACTGTTTTACTCTATTGTTTTCCCATATCTTGCACATTTGGTTATTTTAAATTTAAGTTTGGAAACTTGGAAAGTTGTGTGAAATTTTGGTGACAGTCGAGGCCTAGTATAGGCGACCGAGTTATTTTATTTATTTATTATTGCAGTTATATTTTCTTGTTTGCGTAGAATTGTTTTATTACTATATTATATACATATATTATCGTAGGTTAAGTTATAATTGCCCGCCTTAGCCTCGTCACTAGTTCGTCGGGGTTAGGCTCGGCACTTACTCAGTATATGGGGTCGGTTGTACTGATACTACACTCTGCACTCTTTTGTGCAGATCCAGGTACCGTCAAGCATTAGAGATTTTTAGTAGCCGCTATTCATTATCCGGAGACACGAGGTATATCTGCCGGCGTTCGCAGATCCCGAGAGTCTTCTCTTAGTTCGTAGAGACTGTTTTATAATTTTCCTAAAACAGTTATATTATTTCTTTTAGCCCATTGATTGTAGTATTCTTTAGTAGTTCGTGAATTGTGACACCATACCCTGGGGTAGTCTTAGAGTTATTTATATAATTAGTTTGTGGTTCGGTCTATTTATTTGCTTATTATTTTATATTTGGAGTTATTCTTTGGAAACCATTAGATTAAGTTTACTTTAAATTTATTTTATTACGTTTAAATGGATAATCAAAGGAAAATAGCTAATCGAACTCTAACATTGACTTGCCTAGCAAGTGTGGTGTTACGCACCATCACGATCTCTAAGGTTGGGAATTTGGGTCGTTACATATTTTTAGTAGTTGCATCGAGATGTAATCATAGGAACTTTTATATTTTGATAACTAATAAATCAATACTTACTTGAGAAATGGTACAACTTCGTGGATAATTTAGCAACACATGAAGTGTAGCTGACTTGTACTCCATATCACTCAAACTTCTCTTTCTAACATCCTTAGAACATCGGCCTGGTTAATTAAATATGGACATAGGTGGATATAATGGATCATTCACACATTCGACCGTGTGCCTATTGGGCCTATTCCTAGCACATGGCACATTACTCTCAAAATAATAAGAACAAATTTGAGCAGTTTTCTTTGCAAGATAAGCTTCGCATATAGATCCTTCAATCCTATTCCTCTGCTTAACAGATTGTTTGCATTTGCCAATTGTCCTATATAATGTCATGTTAGCCAAGAACATTCAAATAAAATAGAAAATTACGTCAAACTTATAATATTACCTATCAAAGGGATACATCCATCTGCATTGAACAGGCCCTCCAAGTTGTGCCTCGTGTACAAGGTGGATTGGAAGGTGTTCCATCACATCAAAAAAACCACATGGAAATGTCTTTTCCATCTTACTAGAAGTTACACGAATGTTCTGACCCATCCGTAGTAGGTTTTCTTCCCTTAATATGGTAGAACACAAGTCTTTGAAAACAAACTAATCTCTGTGATGGGTTTCCAGATTCTTTCAGGCAAACCACAAAATGCAATAGGCACTAAGGTCTCCAATGAAAACATGATAGTCATGACTTTTCAAATGGCTCAACTTCCCTACCTCCATATCAACTTTTTTTCCAAGATTCGACGCATAATCCTCAGGCATCTTCAATTTCGTAACCCACTCACAAATTTGCCGTCTTTCCTCCAAAGTGAATGTGTAACTTGTTTTGGGCGTCAATATCTTACCATTGTTTGCTGTCTGCAAGTATAATTCAGGTCACCTGCAATATTCTTGTAAGATCATTCTAGCCTTCGGGTTATCCTTTGTCTTACCTTTAACATCCATCACTGTGTTGAACAAATTGTCAAAATAATTCTTCTCAATATGCATGACATCAAGGTTGTGACGGAGAAGATTATCCTTCCAATAAGGCAACTCCCAAAATATACTCTGTTTCGTCCAATTATGAGTAACACCATATCCAGGGAATCTATAAAGTGGAGCTTCAGTAACTTTACTGAAGTTCTGGACCCTCTCCCAAATTTCCTCATCTGAAAGTATCGGAGGTGGATAATAATATTCCATTTAATTCTTTTTGAATGCCTTTTTCATCCTTCTAAACTCAAGATCAGGAGGCAAGAATTGACGATGACAATCAAACCATGATTGCTTTCGGCCATGTTTCAAAGTGAATGCTTTACTATTTTCCATGCAGTAAGGACAAGCTAGCTCCCCAACAGTCATCCACCTAGACAACATTCCATACGCAGGAAAATCGTTAATAGTCCACACTAAATTAGCACGCAAATTTAAATTCTGCTCGGTTGATATGTCGTATGTTTCAACACCATCATACCACAATTGTTTTAGCTCATCAATCAAAGATTGCAAATATACATCAATCAAAATTTTTGGATTACGTGGACCGGGGATAAAACAATTTAAGAATATATATGGACTGGTCATGCACAACTCGGGTGGTAGATTATAAGGTGTAAGAAAGACACGCCAACATGAATATGGTGTCGCAGAGAAAAAGGTAGGAATCCATCCGCACACAGACCTAACCGAATGTTCCTTGGTTCACTAGCAAAATCTGGATATGTCCTATCAAAGTCCTTCCAAGCTTCTCCATCTGAAGGATGACAATTAACACCAGGTGGTCTTCTATTTTCAAAGTGCCATCTTATATAAGGAGCAGAACTCATCGACGCATATGACCTCTTTAACCTATATATAAGAGGTAAATAAAGCATTGCCTTGATAGCGACCATATTCCCACTGGAAAGCCTCTTTAAACGAGGCTTTTCGCAAAATTTACAACTATCTAAATTTGCATCATCTTTATAATATAACATGCAACCATCTTCACAACAATCAATTATCATTGACGAAAGTCCTAACTTAGAAACCAATCTCTTTGCCTTATAGAAATCACTAGGTAAAATAATATTAGGGTCAACTAGTTCGCTCATAAGGTTAATGAAAGAGTCCATTGCTTCTTGAGAAATATTCCAATCAGATTTTTGTGATGACCCAAAAGGTCATCCCGTATTTTTCTAGCTAATTCTATGTTCCGAGTAATGAAAACCTCCTTATATCTCACCTCGATTTTCATGCGCAGCCCGGGCGTGTAGCCGTGAAGCCTTTATGTGAAAAACTGATAATTTTGTATTAGAAATTTGAATAAAATTGACTTCGGTCAACGTTTTTGGTAAACGGACCCGGACCCCTGAATTGACGGTCCCGTAGGGTCTGTAGGAAAATATGGGACTTGGGCATATGCCCGGAATAGAATTCTGAGGTCCCAAGTACGAGAAATGAATTTTTAAAGAAAATTGTTTTCTGAAAAATATAAAGGTTTTTGAAAATGAAATTTGATGTGAAACCTATGGTATCGGCCTCGTATCTTGGTTTCGGAGCCTGGTACAGGTTCAATATGATTTATATGTGTTATCTGTGAAGTTTGGAAATAAACGAACTTGGTTTGACGTGATTCGGGTCAAAAATGCAAAATTTGATGTTTAAAGAAGTTTTGAGCAATTTCATTGATTTTGAGGTTTAATTCGATGTTTATGATATTATTTTGGTGTTTTGATTACTCGAATAAGTCCGTAGGATATTTTTGAGGTTGTGTATATATTTGGTTTTGAGCCCCGAGGTCTCGGGTGTGTTTCGGATGGGTTTCAGGTCCATTTTCCCTATTTTGAACTGTTGAACCTGCATTCTGGTTTCCTTTTATGCAATGTTGATACCCAATTTTTCCTCAAATTATTTTCAAACTTGCATATAAGCCCTAAAAATTACTCTTTGTAATAATGAGTGTTTTTTCCTATTTTTCCATATTTTTATTAAATTATTTTCCTATTTATTTTGATATTTCATATTTAAATAATTCATAAATTATGCTAGAAATGATTTTAAAATATTTCCCTGCTCAGTATGTTATTTACAACCAAATATTTTATCTAGGGAAACTCAATTATTTCACAAATTAGCCAATTGGGTCTTATTTAATTTCAATTACAACAATTTTACAATTATGGCCCAATTGGACATTTTTGCACTATTTCAATTCGAAATTTATGCGTTTTTACACCTAATATTAGTTAGTTACTGTAATTTTACCTATTTTAACTTAATTTCATTTTTGTAATTATTGGCTATTTTAGTTAATTAATTATCTATTTTATGGTTATTTAACATATAGCCACATCTATTTTAATGTTAGACACATTTCAACTCAATATCTAAACCCAATTTACCCAAACCCATAACCCTAATTTCGATCCAGCCCAATCCAAAATTTAACCCGCCCCAACCCCTGATTAAATCTGAGCCGTTGATCAAATGAGATCAACTGCCCATATTATTTCTTTCCTTAATTAACCCCTCACCTACCCCCCTCCCCTGGTCTCGTTTTCGAGACTCTTCCTCTCTCTTCATCTCTTCATCTCTCTCTATCTCTCTGCTAATCTCTAGAAGCCTCCCCCCTTCGATGGGGGTCTGTTCACCTTCTCCGACCTGTTTCCTCACCGGAATCTATGGCTCTTCACTATCTCCTGGTCATCTACTTGCCTCTCAACCACTCAGTGACATCCTAGGCTCCTCAGATGAAACTAGAGCGGTTCACTCACCTCCCTTTGGGTCTCTTGCCATTTTTCGGCCAACCCCCGGCCGTTTGAGTAAGTTTGCAATCTCTCCGGCTAAATCTAGGTCGTTCATGAGGTTTGCCCTCTTTTCTGGGTTCCACGAAACCCTAGTCCTCTGTATTTTTGGGTTTTTTCTTTAAGATCCGTTCTATATTTACAATGCTACAAAGTTTCTTCATGTTTTTCTCCAAAAGAATTCTGTTTTAACAATTTTGAAAACAAGGGTTTCTATACCCTGTTCTCAAACCAGTTTTCCTTTTGATTTTCTTAACATCTATGCTATGTTTAATTGATTGTCTCATGATTTTATGTTATTTGAACTATTATCGGTGAAACCCTAAGTATTCTAGGTTGTTCTTTATTACTTGACTATGCATTTATGTGCTCTCTGCAACTCCTGCTTTGATTTATTATTATAATCTCTAGTTTCTACTGTTCTACGAGCATATCTCTGTGTTGATAAGTGATTACTGTTTGAATGCTTGATAATTCCGACCTTTACCCTACTAGCTGTTTACTTGTTGATTTATATTGATCCTTTTATGTGAAAATCCCATGCTTGTGATGTTTTCCTTAAAATACATGGTCGTATATCCTTTCTATAATTCTATACCAATTTTTTTGAATTATTTCTATATTTATGTGATGCTTTCCTTAATTACTTTGGATTCTCTGTGATTACAATTGAATCCGAGACCCTCTTGACTGATTTTCAAACTGATGCCCTATTTTTACTTTATAAATACACGGTTAGTTCAACTTGCCTTAATTATACACTATGTATTTGGCCTTGCTTGTGCACTATGTGATTTTTTCTGCCCTAATCAACCTTTTTAGACTGATCTTCTTTCCTTATTCTGCCTCGACTATACCGTTTGAACTAGACTCCTTAATTTAAGGAGTCCAGTTGTTTTAATTGGTATTGATTGATTGTTATTTCCATAATTTGCCTATGCACTATTCGTTTTCAAAAACTATATAAAGACCATGTCTTCTTTCTTTACAAAGACACACACAAACTGTTTTTGAGAGCACAAACACACATACATTGCTCTGAATTTTTCTGTGCTTTCATACCTCTTCTTGCTCTTTTCATCTATTATTGACTACTCAGTCGGCTGAAAGCCAAGACTGAGTAATCCTCACTGCTCTTGTGCTTCTGCATACTGCTTGCTCTCTCTCATTCTGCACACTATTGTTCTCTGCTTCTCTCTTTTCTCTGCATACTGTTGTTGCTGTGCTATCTCTTACACTTTGCTGTTCTCTATCATTTGACTGGTATGTTTTCTGATTTAGCTTTATAGCGTCTACACACAATATTCTCCAGTTCTTGTTTATTTACTTACTTTTCCTTATGTGTTTCATCTTGTGGTTCTACTTCTTACCATGTAATTAGCTTAACCCCTGTCATGTCTCCCCCTTTTGTTAAGTCTGAATTTGTATCTTGTTTTCCATATGGTTCCCTGTAATTATGCCCCCTTACTATTTTTCCTTTCCTTGAGTCTGATATGTCTCCAATTCATTTTGAGACTCTGGCATGCTTATGTGTTCAAAGGTTGATGTTTCTTACCTCGACCTGATTGTTGTTACTTATTCTCACCCTCTGCTTAACTCTCTATATTGTAAACCTACCTCTCCTGCTACTTGAATATTATGCAATCCTGATCCTATTAATCTATGCTATTATGTGACAACTATTTAGTAACTATGTGATAGCTATAACTCTGCCTAACTCTAATGTTTAATGTTATTTGTCCCCAATCCCTCACCCCTGTTTGTGTTTGCTCTTTCATGAGTTCTTTTACCTGATGACTGCAGTTGTATTGCTTCTCTCTTTGATAAACTGTTTTACCAAAATCCTTCATCATTTTCTGAAATCATCTTTTAAAACTGTTGTCTCAATTACTCTTTTCAAAGTCAAACTCTTTATTAAAATCCAAGCATTTCCCACTACTCTTAGATTCTAGTGGGGACCTCTGAGTACCTATTGAAATCTGACACACAAGGTTGGCCTTCTACACTGCACTTACTCATCCTTGGCTAGGGTACCTGGGTGTGAGCACTGTCTAGGATCTTCTGAGGTCCTTAGAGACTATGACACACTCGGGTTGAAAAGTCATGTCATATGGCAAATGGATATGGTACTTTGGGCCTACTGTCAGGCTCTCTATAGTATAGCTTCTTGATTTTTCTTTCATTCAGTTGTGTAATTTATGCAATATTGGTCTATAATAATTATTTGTAAAACAACTTTGGGGCTGGATAGTGAAAAGGGTGGGGATTATGCATGCTTAGTGTAGTTTTGGGTAGAAAACATGCTTTAGGATTTGCTGTTACCTCTGTGCGCAATAGAGATCCTGCTTAGGATATGCTTGCATTAGATATCATGTTTTTTTTGGTCTACTTATGTATCCATCTCATCATATCCATGTTCATCTAGGGATCCATGTTAGATATTAACTACTGCTTCTTTAAAAAATTCTGTTCAAATAGTTATAAATAACTGTTTAAAAACTGTCTCTGCATGCATAACTTACATATAAATATCCTATTCTTAGGTGCATTATCATTATTTGCATTAGAAACCATGTATCTCAGGATCTACTTTCAACATGTCTACATTTAAAGTTTGTGCTAAGTACTCAATTGAACGCCTAGGCAAACCTTAGGCCTAATCCTTATTAAAACCAAAAATCAACTATTTTATGTATTGCCTGTATTACAGAATAAATGGTCTTCAGAACGAATCAGTCTTTTTATGAAAGTCATCCAACTTTGCTGCTTGGTACCACTCTCAACTCATGGTTTGCCTAGAAACTGCTTGATTTTCAAAATCATTTACCCTCTTTCTGAAATATGTACAAATCACTCTGTTTATTTAAATCCATGCTCTGCTTTCAAACTACTGGTTTCTAAAATTATTCACTCACTTCCCTTTTACTAAAAATTCATTAAAAACTGCTGATTCCTACTCTGTTTTTGAACTACTGAATTTCTAAAATCAGTCGCTCCTTTCTGCAAATCTCTCTGTTAATTTTTAATCATGTTCTGTCTTCAAACTACTCTGTTTTATTCCTGCTTTATTACCGAGTTATTTTCAAAATATTCCCTTCGCTAAAACTCACTGAAACCTACTGTTTTCCACTCAAATCTCCTGCTTTAAGTTCTGATTTTTTGAGACCCTTGTTGTGTTTGAGGCGTGCTATTTACATCTTTACTTGTGGAGGGATCTGTGAGCTTCTTATCTGCCCTTATGTGTTCCCATATTTGTAGTCCTAATTGTTTTATATGTCGCTTAGAATTTTATCCTTTAAACCTAGGGGTTCAACCTAGTACTCACCTTGTAGGATTTAGTAGTCCTAAACACCCTCCGGGACTTATAGAACGGGATGGGTAATAGCACGCAATAAGCTTTCATGACCAGCACGCGCTTCAACCTCTACGGGGTGGGAAGGGTAGAATACGGATATGATGACCGGTGCGCTACCACATGTAGCCCCTCTTCGAGGAGTTATTACCGGGTATTGCATTGATGTGATCCGTATTACTTTAAACCTAGGACAATTCTTTTCAAATATTTTACTTTGATGTTTTTCCCAAAAACCTTTAAAGATTTTCATACTTGTTTGAAATCCCCTCTTATATGAACCTTACTTGCTATTTGTTTACCGTCCAAATTCACAAAACTTCTTGGCTGGGACCCACATTTGTGGATCTTGAGGGGTGCCTAACACATTCCCCTTAGGATAACTTTAAGCCCTTACCCAATCTCTGGTAATGCAAACTAGTTCATGAGTTATCTACTCTAGGTTCCCTAACGCACCACAAAATCGTTAGGTGGCGACTCTTCCTTAAACCTATTCCTTTAAGGAGTTGTCCAGAATGTCATAAACCCGATCTCCCTGCACCTGAACCGTGCGAGGAAAAAGGAGGGGGGGGGGGTGCGACAGCATGGCGATTCTGCTGGGGATATTCCCTAGGCTTTCACCATTACAGGTTGTCTTGTGAATTTTGACCTTTCAATTTCTGTTTAAATGTTTATGCCCTTTCCAATTCCCGTTATATGCTGTTAACTGTTTAATTTTGCAAGTATTTATTTCGCCTGAACAAAACTGACATATCTTCATGTTTTCTTTGCAACTGCTTTCAATTATAATTGCCATATTTCCTTTCTTTACCGCTTTCCCTAATGTGAAAATACATGCCTACTTTTTTAAATGTTATTTATTTCATATCATGCTCCGCATTCATATTCCACTCGTGCCAAACAAAATCCTATAGCAACGATTACAATGAGTGGTTGCGCTATTCCAATATTACTACCCCTAAATTCGAAAAGGCTTATTTGCGGTAAAACTAGTCAATCAGCGGTGCAGTCGACAGTTCCGTGCCTTCTCCCTTGAGTTATCCGCTCAAGGGTACCGGTCTAAAACCCCATAGAAACCTTACTCTATTGTATGTTGCATGCATCATGGTCAAACCTAGCCATGCTAACGTGTTGTCCGCACAACAACCTTTAAGATAGCCTTGTCCAAAGTCCATTGGGTTTCCCTGGAACCCAAACGGACACTCTCACGTTCTGTGCATTTATTTGGAGAACTAAATGCTTCATGCTAATCGTTGATGTTAAATAGTCGAGTTTGGTGGGGGTAAGGGCCTAACCTTGTTTGTTTGCAGGAAACGAGGCACGAAGTCCCCTGACTCAGCATGATCTAACGTGTTCCAAGAGGGCCAAGCTTGGAGAAGGTCCTTCTGGGACCAATTAGATAGGATTTTCTTTTCCGCTTTATCAATGTAATAAGGCCGATGGCCATTAGTGATTTATTTATTGCTTATTGTTTTTGTATCATTTTTGGATTCGTCCATTTTTGCATCAATGAAATGAGGCATTTAGCACTTTAAGTTCTCCAAATCAATTTGTTGCTAGGCCTACCTCGGGCACAAAGAGGTCCCCAACTTAGGACATGCTTTACATTTCCGCCTTATGTGTTTAAATACTGCAATATTTTTTTTATGATCCTCATTGACTTTTTACCTTTTTGTTTTTGTTTCTTTTTATTATTCCCCTCCCCAAAGGTTGGTTCATGCATTCTAGGATCATCACCTCAAGAACTGGTCTGTCAGGACGACCAAAGCACATCGAGCCTCGGGGTAGCAAGGCTAACAAAACAAGCATTTATTTACAGCTTATTTATTTAAAAAAATTTCTTCCTTCTCGCATTTTTAATTTCTGCAATATAGAGCTCCTATGTTCAAATGATTATTCAATTTATCAAAGCATTTGCAGTTTCTCTATAAATCGTATATTTACTTGTTACTGTTTTCCTCCCCATTACTTTATTTACACAACATTACTATTACTTATCTTGATGAACCGATGACTATGACATGCAACGAGGCAACGCAACAAACGGATTCCGATTCAGACGAGGATGATATACCTGAGGATATTGTGAAATGGTCGAGAACTTTGATAATAGACCTAAGTCTAACTTGGACGAGACTGAGGTTGTAAACCTGGGAAACGCAGAGAACGTCAAAGAAACACGCATCAACGTTCATCTATCGCCATTAGAAAAAGGAGGAATATACAGAGTTTTTAAGAGAATATAAAGACATATTCGCCTGGTCGTAGGATGACATGACTGGCCTCAGTACATCTATTGTGGCCCACAAGTTGCCAACCAATCTGACATGCTCACTAGTGAAGCAAAAGCTCAGGAAGTTCAAACCAGACATGAACTTGAAAATCAAAGAAGAGGTCACCAGGCAGATCAACGCCAAGGTTCTCCGGGTGGTTGAATACCCGACATGGTTAGCCAACATCGTGCCTGTGCCAAAGAAATATGGGAAGGTTAGAGTCTGTGTCGACTACCAGGATCTCAACCGGGCCAGTCCAAAGGATGAATTCCCTTTTTCAAATATACACATCCTAATTGACAACTGCGCCAAGCATGAGCTGCAGTCCTTTGTAGATTGTTTCGCTGGCTACCATCAGATTTGGATGGACGAGGAAGATGCTGAGAAAACGACATTCATTACCCTGTGGGGAGTGTTTTGTTACAAGATGATGCCATTCGGTCTGAAGAATGTAGGGGCCACCTACATGAGGGCTATGACTACTATATTCCATGACATGATTCATAAGGAGATTGAGGTATATGTGGACGACGTCATCATCAAATCAAGGAAAGCCACTGACCATATGGAAGATCTGAGGAAGTTCTTCAACAGGTTAAGTAAGTACAATTTGAAACTTAACCCTGCGAAGTGTGCATTCGAGGTTCCTGCTGGCAAGTTACTAGGGTTCATCGTCAGTCGCCGAGGAATAGAACTGGATCCATCAAAGGTCAAAGACATCCAAGAATTGCCGCCACCAAAGAACAAGAAGGATGTTATGAGTTTCCTGGGGAGGCTCAATTACATCAGCCGGTTCATAGCCCAGTCTACTATCATTTGTGAACCGATCTTCAAAATGTTGAGAAAAGATGCTGCAACCAAATGGACCGAGGATTGTCAAAAGGCCTTTGATAGAATCAAGGAGTACCTCTCGACACCACCATTCCTGGTACTGCCCGAGCCAAGGAGACCTCTGTTACTTACCTTGCTGTGTTGGATGGAGCTTTCGGTTGCGTTCTTGGGCAACATGACGAAACAGGAAGGAAAGAGCAAGCCATTTACTATCTTAGCAAGAAATTCACTCCATATGAAGCCCAATACTCTTTATTGGAACGCACTTGATGTACTCTGACTTGGGTCACACAAAATTTGAGGCATTATTTCTGTGCATACACAACGTACCTCATATCAAGGATGGATCCGTTGAAATACATCTTTCAAAAGTCGATGCCCATTGGAAAACTGGCCAAATGGAAAACCCTGTTAAGTGAGTTTGACATTATTTACGTCACTCAGAAGGCAGTCAAGGGACAAGCATTAGCAGATCATCTCGCTAAAAATCCCGTGGACGGGAAATACGAACCATTAAAAACGTATTTTCCCGATGAAGAAGTGTCATTCGTAGGAGAGGACATTGCATAATACTACGATGGTTGGAGGACGTTCTTTGATGGGGCCGCAAACTTCAAAGGCGTAGGTATTGGGGCAGTCTTAATATCAGAAACCGGTCAACACTATCCAGTATCTGCCAAACTCAGGTTCCCCTACACCAACAACATGGCTGAATATGAGGCCTGCATCTTGGGGCTCAACTTGGCCATCGACATAAACGTTCAGGAGTTATTAGTGATTGGTGATTCAGACCTATTGATACACCAAGTACAAGGAGAATGGGCGACCAAGAATTCCAAGATACTTCCATATTTACACCGTGTACAGGAGTTGAGAAAGAGGTTCACAAAGACAGAGTTCTGGCACGTCCTCAGAATCCAGAATGAGTTCGCCGATGCATTGGCTACCTTGTCATCTATGATCCAGCATCTAGAAAAGAATTTCATCGATCCCATCCCAGTGCGGATCCATAATCAGCCGACCTACTGCGCCCATGTTGAAGAAGAAGCAGATGGAAAGCCTTGGGTTTCATGATATCAAGGAGTACTTGGTAAAGGGAGAATATCCATAACTTGCAAACGCTACTAAAAAACGCACACTTCGAAGGTAGTCAAACAATTTCTTTCACAACGGAGGGATCCTGTATAGGAGGACTCCTGATTTGGGTTTACTAAGGTGTATCGAAGCAAAAGAAGCAACAACACTATTGGAGGAGATACATGCTGGTACATGCAGTCCTCATATAAACGGTTTCGTTCTAGCAAAGAAGATACTTCGGGTCGGTTATTTCTGGATGACCATGGAAACGGATTGCATCCAGTATGTCCAGAAGTTCCACCGTTGTCAGATACATGGGGATATGATAAAGGTACCTTCGAGTGAGCTTAATGCAACAAGTTCACCATGGCCGTTCGCCACCTGGGGCATGGATGTTATTGGACCAATCGAGCCTGCCGCCTCCAACGGACACAGGTTTATTCTGGTTTCCATTGATTACTTTACCAAATGGGTCGAAGCAGCCTCTTACAAAGCAGTTACTAAGAAAGTCGTGGCCGACTTTGTCCGCGACAACATAGTTTGTCGATTCGGAGTTCCAGAGTCAAACATTACCGACAATGGTTCCAACCTCAATAGTGACTTGACTAGAGCCATGTGTGAAACCTTCAAGGTCAAACACAAGAATTCCATAGCATACAGACCTCAGATGAATGGAGCCGTTGAGGCTGCCAATAAGAATATCAAGAAGATATTGAAAAAGATGATAGAGAAGCACAAGCAATGGCATGAGAAGCTGTCGTTCGCCTTACTGGGATACCGCACCACAGTCCGCACATCAACTGGGGAAACTCCTTACATGTTGGTTTATGGTACAGAGGCCGTTATTCCTGCGGAGGTCGAAATTCCATCCCTGAGAATCATACAAGAAGCCGAACTCAACGATGTAGAGTAGGTACGAAGCCGTTATGAGCAATTGGACCTTATAGACAGAAAAAGAATGAACGCAGTTTTTCAGGGTCAGTTTATCAGAACAGAATGACCAGAGCCTTCAACAAGAAAGTCAAGCCGGGACGATTCACACCGGGGCAGCTGGTGTTAAAGAAGATCTTTCCTCACCAAGACGAAGAAAAAGGGAAATTCTCTCCCAATTGGCAAGGCCCGTACATGGTTCACCGAGTGCTGACAGGAGGAGCACTCATACTTGCAGAAATGGATGGAGAAATCTAGCCAAAGACAATCAACTCAGATGCAGTCAAGAGCTACTACGTGTAACTTTCATGCTTTTATCAAATGTAGTAAATTGAACTACGCCTGACCTGATTCCCCTTTAAGAGGGGATACGTAGGCAACCCTATGGGTTCGGTCACATTTTAATAAAAAATTTATTTCCCCCACGAATGGAAACTGGGGCAGTATTTTGAGGTGGGACCTCAAAATTCCAAAGCAAATGCAGCCGAGCACCGCACAAGCAACAGCCAGAAGCATTCACCCATCAAACTGGGGCAGAATCTTGAGGAGTACCGTCAAAATTCCATAGCAAGTGAGGTTGCAATGTCTTTAACAGCGTCGTGGTCGTTGGTTCATCCAAAGAAATTACTTTAAATTATATGTTATATTTTTATAAAACCATGCATATTTGCTTTCTCAAAACAACTTGTTTATCAACGCTACCCCTGTGATATGAACAACAAAGTCCTCGTTATCAAGAAGGCAGGCCGAGCCGAGCCAGTGGGGATGCGAACTAACCCTCCCCTTTATAGAACTCACAATTTTTCCTTGGATGCAGGCACAAAGACGACAAAAGCCCAGAACACATTACTATCTTTGCAAGATTCATATTTCTTAAGGACACGCTCTCAAACTCGTCGCACATGCCGACGCTTACTATCATCACAAACAACGCTTATTCACCACAATCGTATCATCGCAGTTTATCATCAGCTAAGAACTCTTACTGTCATTTATTTTCCCATATTGCATAAGACTACCATTCTACCTTTCGAGGTTCTATGCTACCTCCCCTGCATTTTATTTCCTGCATTGCATAAGGCTATCGTTCTGCCTTCTGAGGTTCTATGCTACCTCCCCTGCATTTTATTTCCTGCATTGCATAAGGCTACCATTCTGCCTTCCGAGGTTCTATGCTACCTCCCCTGCATTTTATTTCATGCATTGCATAAGGCTACCACTTTTCCTTCTGAGGTTCTATGCTACCTCCCCTGCATTTTATTTCCTGCATTGCATAAGGCTACCATTCTGCCTTCCGAGGTTCTACGCTACCTTCCCTGCATTTTATTTCCTGCATTGCATAAGTCTATCATTCTTCCTTCCAAGGTTCCATGCTACCTCCCCTGCATTTTATTTCCCGCATTGGATAAGGCTACCATTCTGCCTTCCGAGGTTCTACGCTACCTCTCCTGCGTTTTACTTCATTGCATAAAGCTCATATCTACCTCTTCAAAGCAACCACCTTTCGTGACGTTACTTATTTATGCTTCTCTCGGGCTAAGCTCTGCCCCTCTTTTCTTTCGCAAATCGCAAGACTAAACTTTGTCTTGTTAGCATGATACCACTGCATTCTTCATGGGCTGAAATATCGCCAACATGTCCCAAGGCGTCATTGTTCGGAGGCACTATCTTCATGGCCCGAGAAAATCATTTCATGGCCTGAGGATCTCTTTTATTCAACTTGCATACCATTATTCAAAGGCACCATGGTTTGGCGGCACCATCAGCATGGCCCGAGAACATCATTTCATAGCCTGAGGATCCCGCATCAAGCGATTCATGGCCCAGGACATCATGGTCTAAGGACATCACCCTCAATTGTCCAAAGACAGCATTCATAGTCCAACGGGTACTTGCAACATGTTTATATTATGCACGATATACGCTTGTTATTTATTTGCAGGTAATCCGGCCGGGACGGCCAGCCAGGCAAGAGCGAACCGCTCCAGTTCTCCGATGCAACCCCGTAAGACCTTCCTACTTTACCTTACCTCGTACCTTGCGTCCGTTCTTGTGAAACATCAACAGTATATTTCGCCGAGGATTCCGGAACTACATACGACTGATTCCTATAAAACGAGGAATATGTAGGCATCTCAGAAGCCAGGGTGCGGCCTAAATCTGTCATACAATTTCTATTCGGTCAAAATTGGCCATCATATCTTTACCCGACAACTCGTTCATCCTTCCCGAGTAAAGATGGGCAGCTGTTGATACCCAATTTTTCCTCAAATTATTTTCAAACTTGCATATAAGCCCTAAAAATTACTCTTTGTAATAATGAGCGTTTTTCCCTATTTTTATTAAATTATTTTCCTGTTTATTTTAATATTTCATATCTAAATAATTCATAAATTATGCTAGAAATGATTTTAAAATATTTCCCTGCTTAGTATGTTATTTACAATCATTTTTTTATCTAGTACAACTCAATTATTTCACAAATTAGCCAATTAGGTCTTATTTAATTTCAATTACAACAATTTTACAATTATAGCCCAATTGGACATTTTTGCACTATTTCAATTCGAAATTTATGCATTTTTACACCTAATATTATCTAGTTACTGTGATTTTACCTATTTTAACTTAATTTCATTTTTATAATTATTGGCTATTTTAATTAATTAATTATCTATTTTACGGGTATTTAACATATAGCCACATCTATTTTAATGTTAGCCACATCTATTTTAATGTTAGCCATATTTCAACCCAATTTACCCAAACCCATAACCCAAATTCGATCCAGCCCAATCCAAAATTTAAACCGCCCCAACCCCTGATTAAATCTGAGTCGTTGATCAAATGAGATCAACGACCCAGATTAGTTCTTTCCTTAATTAACCCCTCACCTACCCCCCTCCCGGTCTCATTTTCGAGACTCTTCCTCTCTCTTCGTCTCTTCATCTCTCTCTATCTCTCTTCTAAACTCTAGAAGCCTTCTTGGCTTCTCCCCTCCGATGGGGTCTGTTCACCTTCTCCGACCTGTTTCCTCACCGGAATCTATGGCTCTTCACTATCTCCTAGTCATCTACCCGCCTCTCAACCACTCAGTGACATCCTAGGCTCCTCAGATGAACCTGGAGTGGTTCACTCACCTCCCTCTGGGTCTCTTGCCATTTTCCGGCCAACCCCCGGCCGTTTGAGTAAGTTTGCAGTCTCTCTGGCTAAATCTAGGCCGTTCATGAGGTTTGCCCTCTTTTCTAGGTTCCACGAAACCCTAGTCCTCTGTATTTTTGGATTTTTTCTTTAAGATCTGTTCTATATTTACAATGCTACAAAGTTTCTTCATGTTTTTCTCCGGAAAAATTCTGTTTTAACAATTTCGAAAACTAGGGTTTCTATACCCTGTTCTCAAAACAGTTTTCCTTTTGATTTTCTTAATATATACGCTATGTTTAAGTGATTGTCTCATGATTTTATGTTATTTGAACTATTATCGATGAAACCCTAAGTATTCAGGGTTGTTCTTTATTACTTGACTATGTATTTATGTGCTCTCTGCAACTCCTGCTTTGATTTATTGTTATAATCTCTAGTTTCTACTGTTCTACAAGCATCTCTCTGTGTTGATAAGTGATTACTATTTGAATGCTTGATAATTCCGACCTTTACCCTACTAGCTGTTTACTTGTTGATTTATATTGATCCTTTTATGTGAAAATCACATGCTTGTGATGTTTTCCTTAAAATACATGGTCGTATATCCTTTCTATAATTCTATACCAATTTTTTTGAATTATTTCTATATTTATGTGATGCTTTCCTTAATTACTTTGGATTCTCTGTGATTATAATTTAATCTGAGATCCTCTTGACTGATTTTCAAACGGATGCCCTATTTTTACCTTATAAATACACGGTTAGTTCAACTTGCTTTAATTATACATTATGTATTTGGCATTGCTTGTGCACTATGTGATTTTTCTTCCCTAATCAGCCTTATTAGACTGATCTTCTTTCCTTATTCTGCCTCAACTATACCGTTTGAACTAGACTCCTTAATTTAAGGAGTCCAGTTATTTTAATTGGTATTGAATTATTGTTATTTCCATAATTTTCCTATGCACTACTCGTTTTCAAAAACTATATAAAGACCATGTCTTCTTTCTTTACAAAGACACACACAGACTGATTTTGAGAGCACAAACACACATACATTGCTCTGAATTTTTCGTGCTTTCATACCTCTTATTGCTCTTTGCATATATTAATGACTACAAAATCGGCTAAAAGCCAAGACTGAGTAATCCCCACTGCTCTTGTGCTTCTACATACTGCTTGCTCTCTCTCATTCTGCACACTATTATTCTTTGCTGCTCTCTTTGCTCTACATACTGCTGTTGCTGTGCTATCTCTTACACTTTGTTGTTCTCTATCATTTGACTGGTCTATTTTCTGATTTAGCTTTATAGCATACACACAATATGCTCCAGTTCTTGTTTATTTACTTACTGTTCCTTATGTGTTTCATCTTGTGGTTCTACTTCTTACCATGTAATTAGCTTAACCCCTGTCATGTCTCCCCTTTTTGTTAAGTCTGAATATGTATCTTGTTTTCCATATGGTTCCCTGTAATTATGCCCCCCTTACTATTTTTCCTTTCCTTGAGTTTGATATGTCTCCAGTTCATTCTGAGACTCTGGCATGCTTATGTGTTCATAGGTTGATGTTTCTTACCTCGACCTGATTGTTGTTACTTATTCTCACCCTCTGCTTAACTCTCTATATTGTAAACCTACCTCTCCTACTAATTGAATATTATGCAATCCTGATCCTATTAATCTATGCTATTATGTGACAACTATTTGGTAACTATGTGATAGCTATAACTCTGCCTAACTCTAATGTTTAATGTTATTTGTCCCCAATCCCTCACCCCTGTTTGTGTTTGCTCTTTCATGAGTTCTTTTACCTGCTGACTGCAGTTGTATGCTTCTCTCTTTGATAAACTGTTTTACCAAAATCCTTCATCATTTTTTGAAATCATCTTTTTAAAACTGTTGTCTCAATTACTCTTTTCAAACTCAAACTCTTTTTTAAAAATCCAAGCACTTCCCACTATTCTTAGATTCTAGGTTCTGCCCCCTTCGTGTGAGCAATGCCTTGGGGACCTCTGAGTACCCATTGAAATCTGACACACAAGGTTGGCCTTCTACACTGCACTTGCTCATCCCTGGCTAGGGTACCCGGGTGTGAGCACTGTCCAGAATTTTCTGAGGTCCTTAGAGACTATGACACACTTGGGTTGAAAAGGTCCAGGGCATATGGCAAATAGATCTGGTGCTTTGGGCCTACCGTTAGGCTCTCTATAGTATAGCTTCTTGATTTTTCTTTCATTCAGTTGTGTAATTTATGCAATATTGGTCTATTATAATTATTTGTAAAACAACTTTGGGGCTGGATAGTGAAAAGGGTGGGGATTATGCATGCTTAGTGTAGTTTTGGGTAGAAAACATGCTTTAGGATTTGCTGTTACCTCTGTGCGCAATATAGATCTTTCTTAGGGCATTCTTGCATTAGATATCATGTTTTTAGGTTACTTATGTATGCATCTCATCATATCCATGTTCATCTAGGGATCCATGTTAGATATTAACTACTGCTTCTTTAAAAAGTTCTGTTCAAATAGTTATAAATAACTGTTTTAAAAACTGTCTCTGCATGCGTAACTTACATATAGATATCCTGTTCTTAGTTACATTATCATTATTTGCATTAGAAACCATGTATCTTAGGATCTACTTTCAGCATGTCTACATTTAAAGTTTGTGCTAAGTACTCAATTGAACGCCTAGGCAAACCTTAGGCCTAATCCTTATTAAAACCAAAAATCAACTATTTTATGTATTGCCTGTATTACAGAATAAATGGTCTTCAGAACGAATCAGTCTTTTTATGAAAGTCATCCAACTTTGCTGCTTGTTACCACTCTTAACTCATGGTTTGCCTAGAAACTGCTTGATTTTCAAAATCATTTACCCTCTTTCTGAAATATGTACAAATCACCCTGTTTATTTAAATCCCTGCTCTGCTTTCAAACTACTGTTTTCTAAAATTATTCACTCACTTCCCTTTTACTTAAAATTCATTAAAAACTGCTGATTCCTGCTCTGTTTTTGAACTACTGAATTTCCAAAATCAGTCACTTCTTTCTGCAAATCTCTCTATTTATTTTTAATCATTTTATGTCTTCAAACTACTCTGTTTTATTCCTGCTTTATTACTGAGTTATTTTTACAAAATTCCCTTTGCTAAAACTCACTGAAAACTACTGTTTTCCACTCAAATCTCCTGCTTTAAGTTCTGATTTTTGAGACCCTCGTTGTGTTTGAGGCGTTCTATTTACATGTTTGCTTGTGGAGGGATCTGTGAGCTTATTATCTGCCCTTATGTGTTCACATATTTGTAGTCCTAATTGTTTTATATGTCGCTTAGAATTTTATCCTTTAAACCTAGGGGTTCAACCTAGTACTCACCTTGTAGGATTTAGTAGTCCTAAACACCCTCCGGGACTTATAGAACGGGACGGGTAATAGCACGCAATAAGCTTTCGTGACCAGCACGCGCTTCTAACCTCTACGGAGTGGGAAGGGTAGAATACGGATATGATGACCGGTGCGCTAATACCACGGTAGCCCCTCTTTGAGGAGTGATTACCGGGTATTGCATTGATGTGATCCGTATTACTTTAAACCTAGGACAATTCTTTTCAAATATTTTATTTTGATGTTTTTCCCAAAAACCTTTAAAGATTTTCATACTTGTTTGAAATCCCCTCTTATATGAACCTTACTTGCTATTTGTTTACCGTCCAAATACACAAAACTTCTTGGCTGGGACCCACAGTTGTGGATCTTGAGGGGTGTTGACTTCTAAAACTCGGTTTTGGGCGATTCCTTGAGGGTTTTTCACACAAATCGAATGGGTAAGTGTTCTTCCACTAGAATTAATTATATTTCATGAATTTTGTTCTTGTTTTCATCATTTAATTTGTGTTTTGGGTTGAGGGGATTGTGGGTTTTGAAAGAAAGTTTCTAAAATGAAAAATCATGATTTGAAAGACCAAATGTTATCGGAATTGGATAGATTTAGTATGGGTGAACTCGTTATCGGAATGGGTAATCGAAATTTGTAAAATTTGTCGGGTTCCGAGGTGCGGGCCCGGGGGTCGACTTTCGGGTTGATATTATGATTTTGTAAAGATTGAAACTTTATTATTCGGAATAGTTCCTTATACATTTTATGTGTATTTTGAAGTTGTTTTAGTTGATTGTAAGCCGTCCGGAGGTCTTTCCGCCCGAGAAGTCTATTTTTGAGTACCGGGTTGTCGTCTTTGAGGTAAGTATCTTGCCTAACCTTGTGT
>ML432286.1:42565-90930 GCA_005239525.1 Nicotiana knightiana | reverse complement strand
GGAATAGTTCCTTATACGTTTTATGTGTATTTTGAAGTTGTTTTAGTTGATTGTAAGCCGTCCGGAGGTCTTTCCGCCCGAGAAGTCTATTTTTGAGTACCGGGTTGTCGTCTTTGAGGTAAGTATCTTGCCTAACCTTGTGTGGGGGAACTACCCCATAGGATTGAGTCTTCTTTGTTGATTGTAGACCGAGTATGCGAGGTGACGAGTGTGTACTCATACTTATTTGCAATTAGATTTCCCTTTTACCTGTGTATGATTCTTATATTACCTGTGTATGATTTGTAATTGTTACACTTGAATCCTTGGTTGTTAATTTCATTCCTTCCTGTTTAAATTAGAATTACTTATTTTTGGATTCTTCGTTGGCTATTTGACTTTACTCGACTTAACTGAATATTCTACTTCTCTTATCATCATGCTATATTTTCTTCCTAGCTTGCCTAATTGACTATAATTAGTGTCATCTAGCCTTATAGTTGACTAGCCGTAGTTGGAACATCTATTCGTTGGAGTCAAGCATGCCCGTGAGTCTTACATTGTGATTTATATGACTATTCCCTTAAGTGCCACTTAGGTCTAATTGTTAGACATTTATGTTATTGGTATTTCCTTGATGTTGCCTATTATTGGGCCTTTTGTTTTAAGTCGAGTGTTATTCCGTGAAGTAAACTGTTTAGGTGAGATTGGTTATAGCTGTTTCCCTTGCCAGGATATTATGGTTTCTGTTACTGTCTATGCTGTTAATGATATGGTTTGTATTGTTGAATCCCTTGCCGGGATGTGATGGTTCCTATTGCTGTTTATGCTGTGAATGATATCGTTTGTACTGTTGACTTCCTTGCCGGGATGTTGTGGTTTCTATTACTGGTTATGCTGTTAATTATATTTTTTGTATTGTTGACTCCCTTGCCGAGATGTGGTGATTTATGGGTCATATTGTTGGTTTTTCCTTTCGAAACTGTTGTTCTTGATATTGTTTGGGTGAGGAAGAGTGTAAAGCACGAAGGATAATGCCGTGCCATGTTCGTGATATTTAGCACGAGGGAACATTCCGTGCCATGTTTATGTTATTTAGCACGAGGGAACATTCCGTGCCATGTTTATGTTATTTAGCACGAGGGATCATTACGTGCCATGTTTATGATATTTAGCGCGAGGGAAAATTCCGTGCCATGTTTATGTTATTTAGCACGAGGGAACATTCCGTGCCATGTTTATGTTATTTAGCACGAGGAAAAATTTCGTGCCATGTTATGTTATTTTAGAACAAGGGGACATTCCGTGCCATGTTTATGTTACTTAGCACGAGGGGACATTCCGTGCCATGTTTATGTTATTTAGCACGAGGAAAAATTTCGTGCCATGTTATGTTATTTTAGAACAAGGGGACATTCCGTGCCATGTTATGTTATGTTAGCACGAAGGGACATTCCGTGTCGTATTTATGCATTAGTACTTCCGTCGTTCTTGTTTGCCATTTACTGCATTTATTGGCAAGATTTGATATTCCTCCTGTACTGCATGGAAATTTCTGAGTGACGGACTGAGTCCCGGTGGATAAATCTTGAGGAGATTTTTATCAAGGGATTTTATTGAAAAGTATTATTGAAAAAACAATGGTTTTGAAATGATTATATTTGAATGACTTTTACATCGAAGGTATATTTGAAAAGCACTAGTTTTGCCTAAATGATATTTGGAAGTCATTTATTGGGAAAGCCTCTTTGGAAAGCTTCGTTTGAAAGAAACTATGTGTTACATAATTCTCTCTATTAATTATACTTATATCTACTTTTGGAGAAAGTAGGTTTTCAAAGTAAACTCTTCCATACTAAAATGATTTTATTTGCAAAAGTTTTTCATATGAACTGCTGTTTAAAGATTTCTACCAGTTATGGATTTTAATGGCTAAGGCCCGTTGTAAACAATCCGTCGTGGAGTTGAGTTATAGGTGTCCTCTATTGTATTGTATTTCCTTTCGATTCGGCTTGTTTTGCCGTCCATCTTTCTGTGTATTTTTGTACTGTTTCGTGATTGATTTCTGTAATTTCCTTCCGCTTTATACTCTCATTGTGGTGGATTATCCTGAGAAGTTTTAGATAGATGTAACGTTCGGTCATTTCTATATTCATGTTATTTATTTTGTAGACCAGTGGTGTCTTGACTAGTCCTCGTCACTACTCCACCGAGGTTAGTCTTGATACTTACTGGGCACCGCTGTGGTGTGCTCATACTACACTTCTGCACATTTTTGTCTGCAGATCTAGGTATATATTGTAGTAGCTGTGTGGATGATTGCCGAGGAGACTCAAGTTAACCTGCTGCTGCGTTCGCAGGCGCCGGAGTCACCTTCTTTGTATTTATTATTCATACATTGTTGTATCTACTTCCAAGCAGTTGTACTTAGAAGTTGTAGAAGATTCGTAGAGCTTATGACTTGTACTATCGATTTTGGGAAAGTTTGTACATTCTTTTGAGATTCTATATCAAGACTGTTAGTTCTCCTTATTTATTACTGTTATTCAGTAACTGCTAGTCTTACCTAGTCCCTAGGACTAGGTGCCATCACGATACCCAACGGAGGGAAATTGGGCCGTGACAATTTTATACTTAGTAATCTAACTGCAACAGACAACTCAGAGCACGGACTTCCTTCCCATAGTGGACGACTAGCGTCCTCTAACTGATCATAAAAACTTTTTGCGTCATTATTAGGAGTTTGTTCAACATTTTCATTAGGCTAAACCCCTAAGAGCATCCCAAAAGCATCTGCAACCATATCATGAATTCTAGAATCACGATTTATATTCTCCACCGACCTACTACTTTCACCCATAACCATGTTATGAAATATCCCACGGCTACCATCGATCTCTCCATGATTAGTCCACACAAAGTAATTCGCTATAAACCCCTTCCTATAAAGATGAAGCTTAACTTCCTCCGGTTTTCAAAACTTCATACAGTCGCACCTAACACAAGGGCACCTAATTACTCCTTCACTTTGGTATGGTGGAAGTGACATTGCATGTCTAATAAAGTCATCAACCCCTTCTACAAAATCCTCCCGCAATCCCCACCGATTAGAATAATTCCTATTGTACATCCAAATACGATGTTCCATCTATACAAATAAAACAGGAACAAATTAATTTAGTTAATTCATATCCTAATCTTTTTTTAGTTAATTCATATCCAAGATGTTAAATTCATAAACTAAAGGTTCAATTCATATCCTAAAAGTTCAATTTATAAACTAAAAGTTCAATTCATAAACTAAATGTTCAACTCATAAACTAAACATTCAATTCATATCCAAAAGGTTCAATTCATAAATTAAAAGTTCAATTCATATCCTAAAATTTCAATTTATAAACTACAAGTTCAATTCATAGACTAAACTTCCAATTCATATCCAAAAATTTCAATTCATAAACCAAAAATTCAATTCATATCCAAAATGTTCAATTCATAAATTAAAAGTCCAATTCATATCCTAAAAGTTAAATTCATATCCTAAAATTTCAATTTTTTAAACTAAAAGTTCAATTCATAAACTAAAAGTTCAATTCATAAACTAAACATTCAATTCATATCCAAAAGGTTCAATTCATAAATTAAAAGTTCAATTCATATCCTAAAATTTCAATTTATAAACTACAAGTCCAATTCATAGACTTAAATTCTAATTCATAAACTAAAAGTCAATTCGTATCCTAAAAGTTCAATTCATATCCTAAAATTTCAATTTATAAACTAAAAGTTCAATTCATAAACTAAAAGTTCAATTCATAAACTAAAAATTCAATTCATATCCAAAAGGTTCAATTCATAAATTAAAAGTTCAATTCTTATTCAATTTATAAACTACAGTCCAATTCATAGACTAAAATTCCAATTCATAAGCTAAAAGTCCAATTCATATCCTAAAAGTTCATTTCATATCCTAAAATTTCAATTTATAAACTAAAAGTTCAATTCATAAACTAAAAGTTTAATTCATAAACTAAAAATTCAATTCATAGACTAAAATTCCAATTCATTAACTAAAATTCCAATTCATATCCTAAAAGTTAAATTCATATCCTAAAATTTCAATTTATAAACTAAAAGTTCAATTCATAAACTAAAATTTCAATTCATAAACTAAAAATTCAATTCATATCCAAAAGGTTCAATTCATAAATTAAAAGTTCAATTCATATCCTAAAGGTTCAATTCATATCCTAAAATTTCAATTTATAAACTAAAAGTTCAATTCATATCCAAAAAGTTCAATTCATACACTAAAAATTCAATTCATATCCAAAAGGTCCAATTCATAAACTAAAGGTCAAATTCATAAATTAAAAGTTCAATTCATATCCTAAACCCTAGATTCTAACTAAACTATCAAGACAATACAAAGTATAATTCAAATCTAACTAAACTAAATTCAACACTAATTAAACTATAGGTTTTTTAGGTGGAGAAGGAGAGAGAGGGGCGGCGGCAGTCCACTAGTGGCGCAACGGTCAGGCAGTGGTGGCGCGGGGTGGAGAATGGGATTTGTGTGAGATAAATAGAGAAGGGGAGGGGAAGGTGTTGAGAGAGAGTTGGGAAAATTTTGGGGAAGAAAATAAGAGAAATGGTTTGGGGGGTGGGGACCCGTTTTTCAGTCTGTTTTTAGAAATAGCGACCAACGTTGATCGCTATTTTGGTCGGTACATTAAGTTTTGACCGTTTGACCCAAATAGCGACCAACGTTGGTCGCTATTTCTAAAAAATAAATTAAATTCTTTTTTTTTGGTTTTTAAATATTATAAGTTATTAAAAAAATTATTATTAGCTATAAATATTTATTTTATTTAACTACAATTATTATAAATAATTATAAACTATAAGCATAATCTTTAAAAATAATTATATTAACTAGGTAATTACTTTTAAAAGATTATAATAGCATCTATGTAAATGAATTTTTTAAGTTATATTTAATTTTATGAGTAATTTCATACACACGCATACACTATATTGTAATTGATGATCAATCTTATACATTACTACATACGAATAATTAATCAATTGATAAATCAATATAATATTATTCTATTGTATATAAGTCGAGATGTTTTATTTCTACTATTAATAGATATAGATTAGACGTTTTGTTTTTAATATTCAACGATACATCTGAGTAGGTTATAAGTCGATGAATCAATTTACAAGTGTATCAGTCCCTAAAAGAACCCGACCCTGTGTTCCTAGCGCTTCATGTTCTTATGTATATACGGCTATCAAAGTATATATATATATATATATACACACACACACACACACTTCATTGTAATACTTTAACGTATATATAGCTTGTTATAATATATGTTAGTGTGTGTGTATATATAACACACACACTTCGTGCTACTTTAACTACATATATAGCATTTTATAGTATATGTTACTGAATTCATTATTTGTATTATAACAGAGTTAATGGATTACATTCATTCATCACTAATAATGCATGACATAGATTAATCGATATAAGTCGAGACATTTTGTTTTTACTATTAATAGATATTAACTACATATATAGCATGTTATAGTATATGTTACTGTATTCATTATTTGTATTATAACAGAGCTAATGAAGTACATTCATTCATCACTAGGTTATAAGTCGATGAATCAATTATAACAGATAAATTGATATAAGTCGAGACGTTTTGTTTTTAATATTCAACGATGCATCTGAGTAGATTATAAGTCGATGAATCAATTTACATATAGATATATTTGATGATAAATTATATATATTAATTAGGATCTTGACAAGTCTATCAATCCCCAAATATAAAAGTGACTTTTAATTTTGACCAATGTTGACCTGAAAACAGACCAACTTCGGTCGCTAATTATTCAGAAATTAAAAATTAGCGACCAACGTTGGTCGCTATTTGCTTCCCCTGTATTAACCGACCAACTTTGGTCGGTAATTTTAAATAAGATTTATTTATATTTTATAAAATATTTTAAATAATAATATAATTATTAAAACTTTATAACTGGGCCCCATATTAGCGACAAAAGTTGGTCGCTAATGTCAATGTTTTTTTGACCAAGCAAGTCTGATCAGTCCGATCAATATTTTGACCACTTTATCGACCAAATACCGATCAACCTTAGTTGGTAAATTATTTAAAATAAATATGTAATATTTTTCTCCACACTTGGGATCAACTTTGGTCGCTTGTTTTGACCGACCAACTTTGATCACAAATAGTTCGTCGGTAATTTCCAGATTTCTAATAGTGTATCCCCGCTGCCCCATCTTCTTCACTGTTATCACTGCCCCACCTTCTTCACTGTTATCATACAACGAGAACTGTGTGATTGTTCATCATCTGGAATCTGGATGTACAAGCTTTCTCTCTTAGGACAGTGAATTTTTAATCCATGTAAGTATTTATTTTCTCCTATACTTGTATTGTAACAATTTAAAGGAGATAGAATTAAGTAATTTTAGCCATTCATGAACGAATTTTACTTTGAAGGGATTATACTATGATTATTTACATTATTCTATAAATGGGTGTGTTAGAATGAAGTTGTTGATGTATTCATGAGTTAGACGGTACGTATTGGTGATAGATTGGTAGGTTAAAACTGATGTAGTGAATTGTTGTGATGCTCATAGGACTTCGCCATGGTTATATGTTCGAAATTTTAAAAGTGACTCCCAACTGTTTGTCAAATGTCCAAGCCAATTAATGTTGACATGTTGATGGTGATGGGTTTGTGGAGTTAAAAGAGAGGAAGGGCGGTTGTCTGGTTGATGAAGATTGTGGTGGTGGTGGTTAGGTGAATGTGGAGGTGGTGTTGGAGGAAGAAGTGGGGGATGGGGTAAAATGGGGTAGGGCAGTAAGGTGACATGTTATGTGGCGTCCACCTCAGCTAAATATCGGGACACATAGGTCGTTGTTAGCTATAGTGGAGGCCCTAACGGAATAGGGGTATTTTTGTACCAGTTCTATAACGTCAGGGGATAGTAGTGAACGAATAGTATAACGGAGGGTATAAATGATCATTTTCACATAGTAAAGAGGTATTTATGGCCATTCTCCGTTGAGTTTATTAACTAAGACAAGCTATGAATTCAAGCTATGAATATACTTCTTAGTTGTTTTGATTCCATAAGACTGTCAAAAGTGAATACTTTTGGTTTCCGTCGAGTATTTAACAAACTATTATAATTACTTTAACAAAAAATGCGAAAAAAGAATTTAGGAAAAAAGACCAGATATATCCCTTTACTTTAGAATATTATTTACATTTGACCTTTACTATACTTTGCGAACAAAAATATCCCTGCCTTTACTAAACTTATCATATATATACCCCTTTTTTTTAATAGAAATTCACAGCGGCAAAAACCCAGCTATTAAAATCCTGCGTGACCTGTATTTGGATGAGGTAGATGCCACATGACATGTCATCTCCTTCTATTTCTTTTTTCACCATTTTCATTCTTGCTTCTCGGTAATGAAAGAAGAGAAAAATTTCAAACCGAGATTATTGAACCCCATCATTATGGAGAATACTTTACAATGTCCAATTTCTTTGCAAATACTTGAAGACTCTTGCAGATCAATTGAGACCCACTAAACTTAAAATAAGAATAGCACTACTGCAAAAAAAAGTTACCATTTGCATTTTCTTCCCAAACACAAGTCGAATTAAACTAATAATCGGTTCAATTGGAAAGTCAAAGTTTTAAAACCCAGAAACAAATTGATAACAAACCAACCAAAAAGGAAAATTTTCAAAAAATAAAAAATCACATTTTCAATCTGTTCATAAATAAAAGAGAAATTACACAAATTAGTCAATACCCATTTAAGAAAGAAGTGAATCTTTTTTTCCAAATATGAAGGTTGTCAGTTGAGTTTAGAGGGTGGGTTGTTATGGAAAAACTAGTAGGATCTTGTGATTTAGTAGTAGAAGAAAAATAAGCACTTGGATATGTGACAAGAACGGAAATGGTGGAAGATAGAAGGGAAAGAGAAGGTATGGGGCAGGGTGGTGAGGTGGCATGTCATGTGGCATCTACCTCATCCAAATGTCGGGCCATGTGTAACGATCCGACCAGTCGTTTTGAGTTCTAGTGCATCGTTCGGCGGTTTGAGGCTATGAGCAGCTTCACTTCAGGTATTATGACTTGTAAGCGTGGTCGGAATTGAAATTCGAGAATTTCAGAGTAAATTTGAAAAGAGACTTCTCATTTCGGAAGCTTAAAGTTGGAAGAATCTGACCAAGGGTTATTTTGAGTAAACGACCTCGGATTCAGGAATTGAAGGTTCCAATAGATTGGACTTGGGCGTATGTTCGGATCAGGTTTTGGATGGCCCAGGAGCGTTTCGACGCCTATTGAGGAATGTTGGCATTTTTAAAGAATTTTATGAATTTGGGATTGAAGTGCATTTCAATGTTATTGATGTCCGTTTGGGATTCCGAGTTTGAGAATAGCTCCGTATGGTAATTCTGGTATTGGGGGCGCGTCTGGCAGTGGATTTGGAGGTCAGTAGGTCATTTTGGGATCATTTGGCGAAAGTTAAAAATTTGAAGGTTTTTGAGAAGTTTTACCGGGAGCGGACTTATTGATACTGAGGTCGGATTCCGATTCCTGAAGCGGGAGTAGGCCCACAATATCAAATCTGACTTGTTTGCAAAATTTAAGGTCAATCGGACGTGATTTGATAGGTTTCGGCATCAAATGTAGAAGTTTAAAGTTCTAAAGTTTATAAAGCTTGAATTGGAGTGTGATTCATGGTTTTAGCGTTGTTTGATGTGATTTGAAGCCTCGGGCAAGTTCGTGTTATGTTTTTAGACTTGTGTGGATGTTTGGTTTGGAGTCCCGGGGGCTCGGATGAGTTTCAGAGTAGTTTCGGAGTGTTTTGTAAAGAAGTTGGAATTTCTGGTTCTGGTTTGATCGCATTTGCGAGATATTGGTCGCAAATGCGACCATCGCATTTGCAAGGAAGTTTCGCATTTGCGAACCTGGGAGCCGAGGGAAAGATTGCATTTGCGATGCTGACCCCTTCACAATTGTGAAGAATGCGACCTAAACAAGGACAACTTGGCTTCGCATTTGCGATGCTTTTGTCGCAAATGCGACCATCACATTTGCGAGCCAGATGTCGCAAATTGCGACCATCGCATTTGCGACATTTGCGTCTGAGCCAAGGGCTTTTTATTCCGAGACTTAGCCCATTTCCCTCATTTTCCACTTGGTCTTAGGCGATTTTTGAGAGCATTTTGAAAAGGGGTTCCATCATCATCAAGAGATAAGTGATTTCTTCTAGTTATGAGTTAAATACAAGGATTATATATGGATTTAAACATGAAAATTTGTAGAAAAATTAGGATTTTGAAGAAAAACGTAGAAAATTGGTATTTTTAGATTTTAACCACGAATTTGAGCATGGAATTGGAAGTACATTATATATTTGAGTTCGTGGGGTTATGGGTAAAGTTTATCTTAAAAAAATTTCGGAATCCGGGCACGTGAGCCCAACGGTGATTTTATCGACTTTTCGAACGAAGCTGGAAATTGTTGTAAATAGGATTCTAATGAGTATTAGAGTATATATTTATGGAATTGCTCAATATTTGACTAGTTTTGGAGCGTTGGACACTGGTTTGAGTTGTTTGAAGGGCTTGGGAGCCGGTTATGGGACTCCGGACCGAGGTAAGTCTCCTTTCTAAACTTATAAGAGGGAATTAACCCCATAGGTTAATTAAATTATTATGTGCTTCTATTTGTGGGGGCTACGTACGCACGAGGTGGGAATCCATATGTAGCTACTAACTATACCTATGTCCGTGTAGTTTTAGGCTTACATTATTCCTTGTTGATATTGTTATTGATTTATGTTTATTGTTTGCCTTGAGAAGGAGCGACATTGAGTTTTCTTATTAAATGTTTTAAAATGAGTTGAATTGAGGAAAAATTGGAATCTTCAAGGTTTTCATTTGAATTTCGTATTTTGAAAAGAATGGGAGAATACTATAATAACTTAAAAAATTTGTGTAATCATGTCGCAAGTATGATCCGCAAGCAGGGTAATTCCTTATGTTTATGTTTGACCGCGTCGCATGTATGATCCGCAAGCGGGGTAATAGATGCATCTAAGATTCGCGCAGTTCAACCCTCGGCAGTGCACAATTTACATTTATGTTGAATCGGGCCGAACATCCTCGGTGGTATTCGTGTGTGCCAATAGAACTGGAAGTTACTTTTATAATAGGTGTAAATTCATTGGTTGTGTGATCATATGTTTTAAAGGGAGGAAGCGGTTTAAGCTCTTAAATATGGTGAAGACTTGTTCAATTATTTCTTATTCTGAGTCTTATTGTTGTCTATCATGCTTAATTGAAATTTCATATTATCATATTGTTGGCCTTAGTAAGTGTCGAAGACGACCCCCTCGTTACTACTTCTTCGAGGTTATGCAGGATATTTACTGGATACACGTTGATTTACGTATTCATACTACAGTTGTTGCACATTTTTGTGCAGGTGCATTTATGCTTAGCAGTCTTGTGAGAACAGAGACATGTATGCATGTAGAGACTTAGGTGAGCTGCACTCCATATTACGACCCGCATCTTGTTGATACCCAATTTTTCCCTCATATATTTTAAATATACATATATACCATCAAAATAGTGCATGAGCATCATCAAGTATTTTTTCATTATTTTCTATAATTTTTAAAGGCTTTTAATCAATTTATTCCTGTATTTTTATTATGTAAATAATTATTAATTTCATCACAAATATTTGTTATGATTATTTATCATTAATTTTCATCATTTATATCTATATTAAGCTTTAAATATTTTTGGATGTATTTATTATAATTATATTTGCATCCTTAGGCTAACTTGCATATTTTACAATAATAGCCTATATATGTACATAATTGCATTATTTATACAGAAAATGACTTTTCATATTTTTATAACGTTAAGTAATTATTTTAAATCATTTTCATACACAAGTGATATTTTGTTATTTTTACTAATTATTTTTTAAATTATTTATTTGTTAAATTGGGTATTTAAAATCTAGCCCCCTAAAACCCCGATTTCGGACTAATCCAACATCCCTTACCAGCCCAATACTTTTAGCCCAGGACCTGTTAGCCCAATCCCTATACCCGTCAAAAAAATACCCGACCCAATACAGTTTGAATCAGGACCGTTGATTTCCAAAATCAACGGTCCACATTGCACCTGCTCTTTAATTAACCCACCCGTCTAAACCCTAATCCTCATTCACCCAAACCCGCCGCCTCTGTATCCTCTCAAACCCCTCCTCTCCTCTCAAAACCCTAAGCCGCCGTCACCAAAAATCATCCCCCTAATCCTGTCTCTGATGAGATTCCCTCCTCATCTCCTTACCATATTGGCCCCTCCTCCCTACTAGCTACCCGTTTTTGGTATTACCTAATTGCTTGCCTAATATGGCAAGCAGATCTTGTAAGAATCGGGCTAAAACTGGTTCAAATCTTTAACTTGTTGTTTATTCCGTCCGTATTCATCGCCTGTTCTTTGTGAGTACGGTTATTTTCGTATCTCTCACAGACTCATACTTAACCCTAAGGTTAGGTTTTTTGAGATCCTCTTTTGATTCGAACCAAAATTGGCTCAAACTTTAATTTTAAGTGTTATCCCGTCTATATTTGTTCTTTTATGCATAAATTCGCCATTTTTTGTCGATTTCCTTTACTTACCCTAAATTAGGGTTTCAGACCCTAAATCTGGACTAGATCTGGTTCGATTGGGTGTTTCTTTGTGAATAATTTCTTTTCTATGTTAATCGCATGCAGTGTATGTTTGATTGCCTTTACTTTCTGCCAATTTGTGAGATTTACCTAAAACTAGGGTTTTACAGTTTTTTCTTCTTTACCGATCACATGTGATAGATTCTTTCCTTGTTTATGTGTGTTTGATTTCTTTCCTTATTTGTTCGCCTCATTGAATACAATTTAAACCCTTCTCCCTTTCCCCTTTAAGCAGACTCGATCTCTCAATACTCTAACTGAAAACTTAGATTCTCTTTACTCTAGTTCTCTTTGCTCGTTTGTTTATGGTCTTGGCTGGCTTAAAGCCAAGGCCAATTGATTCGAGACTTAACTACTGTGGTGTATTTTCTTGCTTTCCTGCCTAACTAGTAAGTCATTATCCCCTTGCCATTTTATTTTCTATGTCTCCACAATCTGTGTTAATCGAATAACATGTTTGAACTTTATTTTGAGCATGATTCTGCCTTTATGCTTCTATGATTCTCTTTTAGTCCTATAGTTGATACTGTTAGTATGAGATTGGTTATTTTGAATAATATGAACCCTCTTAAGAAATGTGCATAACCTGTCTCCTATGTGTTGTTCTGAGCCTGTTCTGAATTTGAGTATCTTTAGGATAATGTTAGAAGGTTAAGTAGTCAATTAGTCTTAAACCTTTGAAACTTGTATTGTTACTAGGCTTCTTGTTCTTTCGTTTATATGCTTTGGTAACTTGTTTTCTAATATGTCTTGGATTCATGTGGGTTCTAACTGTTTGGTTTAATACGGCTGTCCTAAATGCTAGCAGGAACACCAAGCTTAACTAGACTTTTCCAGATTTCAACTTATTTAAACTGTGTGTTTGAGCATGAACAAATTTGCAAACCTTGCTTGTTTTCTTAATGCAGTTCTGCCTACAATTTTGTGTTCTAAACCTTGTATCTTCTGTAATCAAACTGTTTTGAAATCTTCCCCCTACTTCTTTTTATATCATTGTTTTTAAAACCTCCACCCTTAGTCCCTTAGGTTCTCAACCAACTCAGTATGAGCACTGCTCAGGGTCCCCATGAGACTCCTGTGAACTCTGACACACTGAGAATTGGTTTTTCCAATCTCTTGTGAGCTATCTTCTGATTGTGTGGTTCTGGTGTGAGCATTGCCTGGGTCCCTGAGGCCCTTGGGAACTTTGACACACTGGAAACCTAGTTCTAATGTGCTATGGATGAATCACTATGCTGTTGTTATGGATGGAAGGCCTGGTTCCTAGGTTTATCATGTCCTAATGAAGGCTCCCTATAGTGTTCCATTATTATTATGTAATTCATTTGCTATTCTGGTCTGTAATAACTTTATATAAACAGATTCTGGATATATTTAGTAAAGTTGGGGGTTTCTTATTTTCTTTTCGTTAAACGGGGTAGAAATCCTGCCTATAGTGTTTAGTTATGCTGTTAATTCTGCTCATTTGTTAAAAAAAATTGTATGTTTAGAAATCCTGCCTATAGGACTTTCGCGATGGTATTAATTCTGAGTTTTGTATTTGCATGTTAGAGATCTTGCCAATAGGGTTGACATTAAATTGCATATTAGAAATCGTGTTCATAAGATCAACAAATGTGCATTAGTAATCATGCCTATAGGATCTTGATGTTTGATTTAATCATTTTCCTGGCAATTTGCATAAATTCTGCCCATACATGGTTTAATAGATATCATGCCTATAGGATAAAAAATCAGTCACACACTTAGATATCATGCCTATAAGATTTAAATCAATTTAGTAATAGCTACCATGTCTATTGGACTAAAACCAGTTTCAAACCTAGAAATCAAGCCTATAGGACTTAAGTCAGTACAATAATCAGAAAGCATGCCTATAGGAATCAAGTCAATGCAATAATTAGAAAGCATGCCTATAGGATTAAAAAGAGAAATAAAACATGTCTCTATAAAGTTAAAATCAGTGTTACACCTAGAAATCATGTCTATAGATATGTAGCCAATAAGTTTGTAGAAATCATGCCTATAGGATTAAAAAGAGAAATAAAACATGTCTCTATAAAGTTAAAATCAGTGTTACACCTAGAAATCATGTCTATAGATATGTAACCAATAAGTTTGTAGAAATCATGCCTATAGGATTCCATTAATTAGTTCTGAATTCAATCTCCATTGTCAATCACTTAGGAAATATACATGTAGGACTTAATAATAATTCTGGATTTATATTTGTGATGTATTACTGTTTGAAATGCCCAGATTATACTGAATAAAATCAGTAGGCAAACAACAGGTTTTAACACTCGCCTTAATAAAACTGCCTCTGCGCTCTGTTTTCTCACATAGATATCCTGCCTATAAGATTTTAAGGTTAATAAAGTTTGTTGATTCGATTGCGTGCATTTGCTGTTTTATGTGTGGAGGTCAATATGCGCCTATATTTGATTTTTATCTGAAAGTCCTAATTGCTTTTGCTTGTCGCCTAGATTTTACATTTTTGAGCAACATAGGCTGGGTCTAGAACTATCCCAAATAGAGGATCTAATACGTCCAGGGCCATAGATAAGGGACGTGTAGTGCATGCATAGGGAACGAGCTAGAATCAACTAGAATGCTTAAGTAACAACTTAAAGATAGTAATTGAGTATTATGGAGATGATAGTTCGTGTGCTAAGTACTATGAGTAACACCCCGACTTGAGGGAGTTACAAAGTATTGCACGGGGTGATCCTATAGGCTAAAAATGTAGGACCCCCCGTTCCCGTTCTAAAATAAATCGAGTATTTTATTTGTCCAAATTGCTTAGACTAATTCACTTAATTTAAGTTCGGCAGGGACCCATCGTTGTGGACTTCGAAGGGTGCCTAACATCTTCCCCTCAAGGTAATTTAAGCCCTTACCCGATCTCTGGTGATGCAAACTAGTTATATGAGTTATCTGCTCTAGGTTCCCTAACGCACCTTAATCTGTTAGGTGGCGACTCTCTCAATTCCAATTCCTTACCCTCTCAAAATAGGAATTGTCCCAAAAAATGTTGAAACCCGATTTCACGAGAAAAACGGGGCGCGACAGCATGGCGACTCTGCTGGGGATATTTTTAGGCTCTTACCATAACGAACCTGTTTTGTGAATTAGTCTTTAGACATGTCTTTATTATTCCGTTAATACTTGCACACCCCTTCCCCTTCCCACTCTATGTAAATTTATTTGCCTATCTTCATTCATTTATGATTTCTCTTCCCTGTTTATTACTTTTTACTATGGAAATTGACTTGTCTCTTTGTTTTCTTTCTTAAATACCTTTACAATTATAAAATACCACATTTTATCATTTTTCATCGTGCAAATACTTGACAAAGTGTTATTTTCTTTTTGCGTAAATCATGCTCAAAATCATATTCTACTCGTGCGTAATTAATACCATAGCAACACTTGATGAGTGTCTGTGCTCTTCCTATGTCACCCTTCTTGAATTTGGAAGGGCTTATTTGCGGTGAAACTAGTCGATCAGCGGTGCAGTTGACAGTTCCCTGCCTTTCTCCCTCAAGTTGTCCGCTTGAGGGTACCATTCTAGACCTCTATAGAAACCTTACTCTGATAATAACTGTACATGCATCATGGTCAAACCTATCCTGGTTAATGTTGGCCGCATAATAACCCTTAAGTAAAGCCTTGTCCAAAGTCCACCGGGGTTTCCATAATCCCAACGGATGCAACCATGATCTGTGCATTATTTGGAGGAATAAATGCCGATATGCTAATCGTTAATGTATAAATAGTCGAATTTGGAGGGGGAAAGGGTCTAACCTTGTCTATTTTGCAGAAAATGAGGCACAAAGTCCCCAAGTTCGGCGTGGTCCGAGATATACCACCATTATTACTAGATTGGTGGGAGGACCTTCCGTCAAGTGACAAAAATCATGTGAAAAGGTTCCTCGGAAAATTACCCTCCTTATTAGAGATCTAACCAAACAACATGTTGATAGAAGCTGTACTATGTTTTGGGACGGAGAAAGGGCTGTATTCCGTTGGCAACATAGAAATGACTCCTCTTTTGGAGGAAATAAGGGGATTCCCTGGACTACCTTGGGACAGTCCTGATTTATTGGTACCGGAAAATCGCACCCCAAGGGGTTTCTGAAAATGATGGGCTTAAGAAAGAACGACGACTTGGTATCTTTGAAGAAGTCCTATATACCTTTTGAATTACTTTATGAACGATATGGACACAACAAATATTCGTATCTTTCATGACTAGTTCTCCATCACCTCCCTGGGTTGGATTCATCGTAGGGTGTTCGTGTTCATCGTCTGCTTTTTGTGTATGATAGTGTTTCCAAGAAAAATGGACAGGATTCACACCAGACTGGACATGGTAACCAAAGCCTTAATCGAGGGAATCGAGGGGCAAACGTACACTATTATTCCTATGGTTATATCATAAATATATCGGGCTTTGGATCGTTGCTAGAAAGGGTTCAAACATTTCGAGGGTTGTAATTTGCTGCTATAGATTTGGTTGCTGGAACATCTCCAAAGAGGCCAATACCGCCAAGAGTTTCCACGGAGACCATGGAATGATGACATAGCTTTCCATCACCCCAAAAGAAGGACCTTTATCCCAAATAGGTTTGCTCAACCAGAGAATGCTACAGAATGGGTACAGTTTTTTGACAATTTGACCGAGGACCAGGTTCATTGAATGTTTGAGTGGTTACCTACTAGTGAATTCATCATCAGAACCAGGGATATTCCCCATTTTGTGTTGATCGGGCTATGGGTCATACACCCCTATGTTCCTATCAGGGTCATGAGACAAGCTGGTAGAAAATAAGTCATACCGCGAGTCTCCAAAATGAGTCACTATAGAGCAGATTTTCAAGATGATGACATCCCATAAAAATGTGAATCTCAACACATGTGGCACTTGAAGGTCATTTTGGAAAAGGACACCATCGAACCAGATCGATATCACGCAGGGCATGTGTATTTCTACCCATCATGGTTGGACAATAGCATAGAAGGAATAGTCGAGCCAGGGGTCGGTCGAGGAAACAAAGTCATAGATGAAGTTGCTGAAGCACAGGTGAAGTATAACAGACTGCGCAAAAGAGTTCACGAGTCCGAGTCCGACCATTTGGAACAACACAAGATCGATATGGAGGCAATTAATGAATGGAGGGAAATTGCTACTAGGTCAACGGAAAGGCTGGAGTATCTGGAGCAGGGTTTAATGGAGTTAGAGGGGAAGATGAGGAAAAAAGTCATAGACTGCCAGAATGCCGAGGGTAACGAAGGAGGGAATCTAGCAAGGGCATACCTACTACTGGACATGCGCGGCCTGGGAACATGATCAATGGAGCCAAGAAAGCCAAACCTGGAGAAAGTCCCTCTGGGACCAAGTAGATTAGGTTTATTTGCTTTAGAATTACTTTTCGAATGTAATAAGGCAAATGGCGTTAGTGACTTATTTATTTATTGTCGTTTTAGATTCGTCTTATTTATCACGTTAATGAAATGAGGCAATTATTGGCTTTAAATTTCTCCAAATCTACTTGTCTCTAGGCCAACCTCGGGCACAACGAGGCTCCTAAATTAGGACGCGAATTTACATTTCCGCAATATGTGTTTAAATACTGCAAATACTTTTTCAGAATTCTCACTGACTTGGCTACCTTTTTTTTTCTTTCTTTTTTGATTATTCCCATTCCCCAAGGTTGGTTCACACATACTGGCATCATCAACATATTACACCAGATCTAGATGCCCTCCACCTCCTCCTCCTCCAAGTAATCCGAAAAGTAAGGGAAAAGCTAAGATGGATGATATGAGTGGTATCCGGAAAGAAAATATTGCGCACGTGGAGAATGTTGAAACTTCAGACGGTCGGAGTACTCCAGCACAAAATGATTTGGTCCTCCGACTAGAGCAAAAAATACTAGAATTGCAAGGGGAATTTGAGCAGGTACGCAACTTGGCAAACCTCTCCCTACCCCTAAACATCCCAGATATCAACCAACCAAACACCTAAAATCCAGTACCTCCTCAAAACACACCAAACCAACGTCCAAAAAATCCTTCTGCACCCCACCAATAGGCAACACCTACCAAAAATCCTAATACTTTACCCATACCTACACCCCCTCAACACCAGCATCTCCTAACTCAATATCCGCAAACCACTTATCACACTCCTCAGAATACCCCACAACCTATCCCCGATCCTCAAAATTCAACAAATGATCACCACTACACCCAAACCCCCAACATTCATCAAAACAATCCCATATATGTGGAAACCCTACCCCACTCCACTCAACCAATCTCATATACACAAGAATTCACCGAGAAGGACCTGCTCATTAAAAATATGGTAGAATAGCTCAAGAAGCTCAATATCCGAGCCCGGGGTGTTGAAGGAGGTAAAGGAATTGAAGGTCTGAATTATGAGGACTTGTGCATTCAGCCAGACGTGGAACTTCCGGAGGGTTACAAACCTCCTAAGTTCGAAATATTTGATGGAACGGGCGACCCAAAGGTACATTTGAGAACCTGATGTGACAAGCTCGTAGGGGTTGGGAATGATGAAAGGATTCACATGAAGCTATTCATGAGAAGTATCACTGGAGACACCCTATCTTGGTACATAAGTCAAAATCCCGAGAAATGGGCTAATTGGGTAAGCATGGCATCAGACTTCATGGACAGATTCAGATTCAATACAGAAAATGCACCGGATGTCTTCTACATACAGAATCTCAAGAAGAAGCCAACAGAGACTTTCCGCGAGTATGCTACTCGGTGGAGGTCAGAAGCAGCAAAGGTCAGGCCGCATTAGAAGAAGAGCAGATGACCAAATTCTTTGTCAGAGCTCAAGATCCACAATATTATGAGAGGTTAATGGTCATTGAGAATTACAAGTTCTCCGATATCATCAAGCTCGGAGAAACGATTGAAGAAGGTATCAAAAGGGGAATGGGAACAAATTTTGAGGCAGTGTAGGCCACAAACAACACATTAGAATCGGGAGGCATATCAAAGAAGAAAGAAGTAGGGACAGTAAAGGTAGCCCAAGGTCCAAAATCTCCATTTGTGTACCAAACACCTCCACACACATACCAACCTTCATATCCCAGATATCCTCAACCCCCCACCGCTACCACACTTATAACACCCAACCATCCTACTATCATTCACCTCCAGCTCGTCCAAACTATCAAAATCCCATGCCCAATTTCGATCGCAAACCACGCAGACAATACATCCCTATTGCTGAACCCATCGACCAGTTATATGAAAGATTGAAGGCCGCCGGATATGTCACCCCTATTCCCGCCGTTGCCATGGAAAACTCTTCCGAGTGTGTCCACCCAAACAAAACATGTGCATACCATTCCGGCATGAAGGTACATACCATCGATGAATGCCGAACTCTGAAACACAAGATTCAGACACTGATTGATACCAACATCATACAAGCAAAGGAAGCCGCGCCCAATGTACACAACAACCCTCTCCCAGACCATAGGGGTGGAAGAGTAAATGTGATATAAACTGATGAAGAATGGGACCCTGAAGGGTCAATTGGGCTTACTTGGGAAGGCGATGACCTTAAGAAACTAGCATTCACACTCACTCCTATTGTGGTACAGGTACAACCACCAGTCGAAGTTGAGATAGCCGCACGTTCGAAATTGAAGTGACAACACTTGCAGCTACACCTTCTCCATTCGAAGTAGAAGTAACCACACCCTTCACTCTGACGGTAGCATCTACACTGCCCTTTAAATCCAATGCCGTACCTTGGGATTATGTTTCCGAAGCTAGGAGGAAAGGGGAGACGAAAATGGAAGAGTCAGGTGCTGCACAAGGGATGACCAGAACTGGAAGAATCGATACACCTGAGAATTTGGGAGGAACAAGTAAGGAAGCCACTGCCAAAAAACTCATCATTGAAACCGGTCCGAATGATTTTTGGAGGAAGGTACATGCAAGGGAATATTCTGTGGTAGACCATCTGAACAAAACTCCCCCCATATATCCATCCTATCACTGTTGCAAAATTCTGAGGTGCATTGGACTGCTCTGATGAAGGTGTTGAATAAAGCGTACGTACCCAACAATATCACCAGTGGGGAAATGGCCAACATGGTGGGGCAAGTGCTGGAGAGACACAAGATCACCTTTCACGAAGATGAGTTGCCACCAGAGGGATTGAGCCATAACAGGGCACTGCACATCACATTGCAATGCAAGGATAAGTCCATTGCCAAGGTTTTGATAGACGAAGGATCCAGCCTCAACATATATCCATTGACAACTCTAAAAAGTTAAGGCAAAGGTTTTCATGAAATACGAGCAGGGACCATGAATGTAAAGGCATTCGATGGGTCGCAAAGAACCACAATCGGGGAAACCAATTTATCCTTACAGATGGGTCCCACTTGGTTTGAAGTTAAATTTCAGGTGCTAGACATATCCGCCTCCTACAATTTGCTGTTAGGACGACCTTGGATACTTGCCGCTGGGGCTGTTGCGTCCACTTTGCACCAAGCTGTGAAATTTTAATGGAATCATCAAGAAGTAATCATTCATGGAGATGGGGGAAATCCCATTTATACCAATCAAACTGTTCCGGTCGTGGAAAATAGAAGGAAGTTGGGAGGAGAGACTTATCACCGGATCGAACGCGTCAATGCAATTGAGAAAGATAAATGGTGGAGCAGAAAAATAGAAAGCATACTGGCATGGTCGGGGTATGAACCCGACAAAGGACTTGGGAAGAAACTCCAAGGCATTACCAAGCCAATACAACTGAAACATCATGGTACAACTTTTGGGCTTGGATATCCGTATACCTGGAAAGAATATAATGATTGGTCGCCCCCATGGTGTGGTTCATATTACCCTCTTAAGAAACCAGTACCGCATTTGAGCCAATCTTTCCATCAGACCAATACAATATGGGGATCCGAAGAAGAAGAAGCGTTGACTGCGCTGAGGAATTTGTTTTTAGAAGATGATGATATGGATTGCTGTGTGATAGTTGAGGAGGAGGAGGAAGAAGGCCTTACCATTCTGACAGTGGAGAAGGAAGTATTTCTCAAGAACTGGACTGCTACACCATCAAGGGCCTGACGAGTCCCGGGATAGCAAGGCTACTAGCATCATTTATTTCTTGAGCACTTTGTTTAAAACAATATTTTCAGTATTTCATTTCAGGAAACATTATTTGAGTTATCGCTTTATTTGACATCTTAATATTTACCAATGGCTTGATGTTTTATTATTACTATCTTTCTTTCATATCCTTCTCTCTATAGCATTACTATTTCTTATCTTGATGAACCAACGACTGTGACATGTAATGAGACAACACAACACAAGGAGAGTGGCTCGGAGGAAATAGAAGAAGAGAATGTAATACTTGAGGAAATTATCAAAGGAGTTGAGAATTTTGAGAACAAGCCCAAGTCTAACCTGGATGAAACGGAGATAGTCAATTTGGGAGATTCCGAAACCATCAAGGAAACTTGTATAAGCATCCACTTGTCACCGTCAGAGAAGGAAGAATTCACTAGTTTCTTGAAAGAATATGAGGATATTTTTGCATGGTCATACGAAGATATGACATGGTTGAGCACATCCATAGTAGCTCACAAGCTACCTACAAACCCAATGTGTCCGCCAGTGAAGCAAAAACTCAGAAAGTTCAAACCGAACATGAGCCTAAAAATCAAGGAAGAAGTCACCGAGCAGATCAAAGCCAAAGGTTTCAGGGTAGTTGGGTACCAACCTGGTTAACCAACATTGTATCGGTTCCAAAGAAAGATGGAAAAGTTAGGGTGTGTGTCGACTATCGGGATCTAAACAGAGCAAGTCCCAGTGATGATTTCCCACTACCAAATATACATATTCTAATTGACAATTGAGCTAAGCATGAACTCCAATGCTTTGTAGAATTATTCGCGGGTTATCATCAGATCTGGATGGACGAAGAAGGCGCAGAGAAAACAACATTCATTAGACCATGGGGGTTGTATTGCTACAAAATGATGTTGTTCGGTCTGAAGAATGCTGGGGCCACCTACATGAGGGCCGTGACAACTATCTTCCATGATATGATAGATAAGGAAATAGAGGTGTGTGTTGATGGCGTCATCATCAAATCCAAGAAGGCCACAAGTCACATAGCAGATTTGAGTAAATTCTTTGACCGGCCGTGGAAGTACAATCTAAAGATAAATCCAGCAAAATATGCATTCGGGGTTCCTACCGGAAAATTGTTGGGATTCAACGTCAGCCACCGAGGAATAGATTTTGAACCTTCAAAGGTTAAAGCTATCCAGGAACTACCACCGCCAAGGAACAAGAAGGGCGTGATGAGTTTCTTGTGACGCCTCAATTACATTAGTCGCTTCATGGCACAATCTACAGTGATATGTGTGCCAATTTTCAAAATGTTGAAGAATGATACCGCAACCAAGTGGACCGAAGATTGTCAAAAGGCTTTTGACAAGATCAAGGAATACCTGTCCACACCACAAGTCTTAGTCCCGCCAGAACCTGGTAGACCATTACTACTCTACCTTGCAACATTAGATGGAGCTTTCAGTTGTGTTTTGGGACAGCATGGCGAGACAGGAAGAAAGGAGCAAGCCGTATATTACTTGAGTAAGAAGTTCACACCATATGAAGCACGATATTATCTACTGGAATGCACTTTCTGCGCTCTAACCTGGACAACTCAGAAATTGAGGCACTACTTTTGTGCTTATACTACATACCTCATATCGAGGATGGATCCCCTAAAGTGCATATTTCAGAAGCCTATGCCTATCGAGAAGCTGGCTAACTGGCAAATATTGCTGAGTGAATTCGACATCATCTATGTAACTCAAAAGGCAGTCAAAAGATACTATGTGTGAACTATTCATGTGATGTAAATTGAACTACGCTTGAACTAATTCCCATTTAAGAGGGGATACGTAGGCAGCCCTGTGGGTTCGGCCACAATTCAATAAAATTTCCATTTTTTTCCCCATAATCAGAAACTAGGGCAGAATTTTGAGGAGGACCCTCAAAATTCCGAAGCAAGTTCAGCCAACAGCAGCATACATAATAGCCAGAAAGTCACTTAGTTAACTGGGGCAGAATTTTGAGGAGGACCCTCAAAATTCCGAAGCAAGTTCAGCCAACAGCAGCATACATAATAGCCAGAAAGTCACTTAGTTAACTGGGGCAGAATTTTGAGGAGGACCCTCAAAATTCTATGGAAAAGGAAGCCGCAATGTCTCTAATACTGCCACAGTTACTGGTTCATCTAATTGATTTCTAATTTGCATATTACTCTGTCTTTGAAAACTATACACGCATGCTTTCGAAAAGAACTTTACTTTTTAGCCAAATGCTACCCACGGTGACTTAAATAAGACCTTCGGGAAAAGTGGAGTAGAGCAAGCAAACAAAGACAGGAACCAACCTCCCCTACAAAACTCACGAATTTTCTGTAGATGCAGGAAAAGGTCATTATCATAGGCATCATCTTAGCAACACAACTGCTATACACAAGACAAGTTGCCAGCTAAGAATACTTCACTTTTTCTCTTACATTTGCATAAGGCTAAGCATTGCCTTCTCCTTGCATGAGACTAAGCCTTGTCTCAATTCCCGCATGAGGCTAAGCCCTACCTCCCTATTTGCATAAGTCTAAGCATTGCCTTCTCCTTGCATGAGACTAAGCCTTGTCTCAATCCCTGCATGAGGATAAGCCCTGCCTCCCTATTTGCATAAGGTTAAGCATTGCCTTCTCTTTGCATGAGACTAAGCTCTGCTCAATTCTTGCATGAGGCTAAGCCCTGCCTCCCCACTTGCATAAGGCTAAGCATTGCCTTCTTTTTGTACGAGACTAAGCACTGTCTCAATTTCTGCATGAGGATAAGCCCTGCCTCCCATTCTACATAAGGCTAAGCATTGCCTTCTTCTTTGTAAGAGACTAAGCCCAGTCTCAATTCTTGCATGAGGCTGAGCCCTGCCTCCCATTATGCATAAGGCTAAGCATTTCTTTCCATTTGCATGAGACTAAGCCCTGTCTCAATTCCTACATGAGGCTAAGCCCTGCCTCCCATTCTGCATAAGTCTAAGCATTGCCTTCTCTTTGCATGAGACTAAGCCCTGTCTCAATCCTTGCATGAGGCTAAGACCTGCCTCCCATTCTGCATAAGGCTAAGCATTGCCTTCTCCTAGCATGGGACTAAGAACTGTCCCAAATCTGGCACGAGACTAAGCATTGTCTCTCTTTTCATAAACATAGATATTGCTCTATCCTATGACTTGCTTTATTCTTTTCTCTCGGGCTAAGCTCTGCCCTTAACTTTATGCAAGACTAAGCTCTGTCTTGTTATCACTTTTAGCATAATGTCTTTACACCTCATGGGCTGAAATATAGCCAACTTGTCCGAAGGCGTCATAGTATGAAGGTGTCATCCTCGTAGCCGGAAGACATTACGCCATGGCCTGAGGATCTCTCAAAGCTTGCCCATCATTATTCAAAGGCATCATTGTTCGAAGGCCCCATTCTCATGGCTCGAGGACATCATTTCATGGCCAGCAAATCCCTTACCATACAATTCATGGCCCGAGACATCATGGTCTAAGGACGTCATCCTCACCGTGCAAAGACAATCTTCATGGTCAAAAGGGAATTTGCATCATGTCTAAATTTACGCAACAATTTATACATATGTGCTTGCCGTGTATTTTTGTAAATTTGCAGGTGGTCCGGAAAGTAACCGTTATCCCAACAGGAGCAATCCTGCTCCAGTTCCCATCCACACCCTTAAAAATATTCCAAACACCACCGTTCATCATTCGTTACCCATAACCGTCTCAAACCCCAATTAACCCTATTTGAAACATCTTGTCCATTCTTGCAACAACTCCATTGGTTTACTCCATCATTAGATCCAGAGCTACACACAACCTGATTCCTGTAAAACCAGGGATATGTAGGCAGCTCAGAAGCCAGAGTGCGGCCTATATCTTCCAAATCACCCCATTCGGTCAAAATCAATCATCATTTCTTTACCCGACAACTCTTTCATCCTTCCCGGTTAAAGAGGGGAAGCTGTTGTTACCCAATTTTTCCCTCATATATTTTAAATATACATATAAACCATCAAAATAGTGCATAATCATCATCAAATATTTTTCATAATTTTCTATAATTTTTAAAGGCTTTTAATCAATTGATTCCTGCATTTTTATTATATAAACAATTATTAATTGCATCAAAAATAATTTTATGATGATTATCATTTAATTTTCATCATTCATATCCATATTAAGCTTTCAATATTTTTGAATGTATTTATTATAATTATATTTGCATCCTTAGGCTAAATTGCATATTTTGCAATAATAGCCTATATATGTGCATAATTGCATTATTTATACAGACAATGACTTTTAATATTTTTATAATGTTAAGTAATTATTTTAAATCATTTTCATTCACAAGTGATATTTTGTTGTTGTTATTAAATATTTTTTATAAATTATTTATTTGTTAAATTGGGTATTTAAAATCTAGCCCCCTAAAACCCAATTTCGGACTAAACCAACACCCCTTACCAGCCCAATACTTTTAGCCCAGGACCTGTTAGCCCAATACCTATACCCTTCTAAAAGACCTGACCAAAATCAACGGTCCACATCGCACCTGCCCTTTAATTAACCCACCCGTCTAAACCCTAATCCTCATTCACCCAAACCCGCTGCCTCTGTATCCTCTCAAAGCCCTCCTCTCCTCTAAAAAACCTAAGCCGCCGTCACCCAAAATCATCCCCCTAATCTCGTCTCTGATGAGATTCCCTCCTCATCTCTTTACCATATTGGCCCCTCCTCCCTAATGGTTACCCGTTTTTGGTATTATCTAATTGCTTGCCTAATATGGCAAGTGGATCTTGTAAGAGTCGAATCAAAACTGGTTCAAATCTTTAACCTGTTGTTTATTCCGTGTGTATTCATCGTCTTTTCTTTGTGAGTACGGTTATTTTCGTATCTCCCACAGTCTCGTACTTAACAATAAGGTTAGGTTTTTCAGATCCTTTTTTGATTCGAACCAAAATTGGTTCATAATTTAATTTTAAGTGTTATCTCGTCTACATTCGTCCTCTTATGCATAAATCCGCCTATTTTTGTCAATTTCTTTTACTTACCCTAAATTAGGGTTTCACACCCTAAATCTGGACTAGATCTGGTTTGATTGGTTGTTTCTTTTTGAATAATTTCTTGTCTATGTTCATCCCATGCAATGTATATTTGATCGCCTCTATTTTCTGCCAATTTTGTGAGGTTTACCTAAAACTAGGGTTTTAAAGTTCTTTCTTATTTATCGATCGCATGTGATAAATTCTTTCCTTGTTTATGTGTGTTTGATTTCTTTCCTTATTTGTTCGCCTAATTTAATACAATTTAAAACCTTCTCCCTTTCCCCCTTTAGGCAGACTCGAACTCTTAATACTCTCACTGAAAACTTAGATTCTCTTTACTCTAGTTCTCTTTGCTCGTTTATTTCTGGTCTTGGTCGGCTTAAAGCCAAGGCCAATTGATTTGGGACTTAACTACAGTGCTGTATTTTCTTTCTTTCCTGCCTAACTGGTAAGTCATTATCCCATTTCCATTTTATTTTCTATGTCTCCACAATCTGTGTTGATCGAACAACATGTTTGAACTTTATTTTGAGCATGATTCTGCCTTTATGCTTCTATGATTCTCTTTTGGTCCTATAGTTAATACTGTTAGTCTGAGATTGGTTATTTTGAATAATATGAATCCTCTTAAGAAATGTGCATAACCTGTCTCCTATGTGCTGTTCTGAACCTGTTCTGAATTTGGGTATCTTTAGGATAATGTTAGAAGGTTAAGTAGTCAATTAGTCTTAAACCTTTGAAACTTGTATTGTTACTAGGCTTCTTGTTCTATAGTTTATATGCTTTGGTAACTTGTTTTCTAATATGTCTTGGATTCATGTGTGTTCTGACTGTTTGGTTTAATAAGCCTGTCCTAAATGCTAGGATGAACCCCTAGCTTAACTAGACTTTTCCAGATTTCAACTTATTTAAACTGTGTGTTTGAGCATGAACAACTTTGCAAACCTTGCTTGTTTTCTTAATGCAGTTATGCCTGCAATCTGTATTTTAAACCTTGTATCTTCTGAAATCAAACTGTTTTGAGATCTGCCCCCTACTTCCTTTTATATACTGATGTTTTAAATCTCCACTCTTAGTCCCTTAGGTTCTCAACCACCTCAGTGTGAGCACTGCTTAGGGTCCCCATAGGACTCCTGTGAACTCTGACACACTCGGAATTTGTTTTTCCAATCTCTTATGAGCTGTCTTATGATTATGTGGTTCTGGTGTNCCCTGGCGTTAGGGGTCTAACGCCTGGCTAACGCCAGGCACCCCCTGGCGTTTGGGGTCTAACGCCTGGCTAACGCCAGGCTTGTCCCGGATCGCTCCTTTTCGACTCTTGCATGTATTTTCGACGTTTATGCTCTCATTTAGCTCGGCTTCCATTTCCAACTCACCTACACATTAAATAAACTCAATAGGCACATACGACGTGTATTTTTATCATTAAAGCACATAAAATGCAAGGTATATAATGCTTAAAATCATGAATTCTAGCCACGCATCATGTGAGCATTGCCCTGGGTCCCTGAAGCCCTTGGGAACTTTGACACACTGGAAACCTGGTTCTAATGTGCTATGGATGAATCACTATGCTGTTGTTATGGTTGGAAGGCCTGGTTCCTAGGTTTATCAGGGCCTAATTAAAGATCCCTATAGTGTTCCATTACTATTATGTAATTCATCTGCTATTCTGGTTTGTAATAACTTTGTAATAAACAGTTTTTGGGGATATTTTGTAAAGTTGGGGGGTTTCTTATTTCCCTTTTTTTAAACGGGGTAGAAATCCTGCCTATAGTGTTTAGTTGTGCTATTAATTCTGCTCTTTGTTAAAAGAAAAAAAGTTGTATGCTTAGAAACCCTGCCTATAGTACTTTCGTGATGGTATTAATTCTGTGTTTTATATTTGCATGTTAGAAATCCTGCCTATAGGGTTTCCATTAAATTGTATATTAGAAATCCTGTTCATAAGATCAACAAATGTGTATTAGTAATCATGCCTATAGGACCTTGATGTTTGATTTAATCGTTTTCCTTGCAAGCTGCATAATTTCTGCCCATACATGGTTTAATAGATATCATGCCTATAGAATAAAAAATCAGTCTCACACCTAGAGATCATGTCTATAGGATTTAAATCAATTCAGTAATAGATACCATGTCTATAGAACCTAAACCAGTTTCAAACCTAGAAATCATGCCTATAGGACCTCGATGTTTGATTTAATCGTTTTCCTTGCAAGCTGCATAATTTCTGCCCATACATGGTTTAATAGATATCATGCCTATAGAATAAAAAATCAGTCTCACACCTAGAGATCATGTCTATAGGATTTAAATCAATTCAGTAATAGATACCATGTCTATAGAACCTAAACCAGTTTCAAACCTAGAAATCATGCCTATAGGACTTAAGTCAGTGCAGTAATTAGAAAGCATGCCTATAGGACTTAAGGTAGTGCAGTAATTAGAAAGCATGCCTATAGGATTAAAAAGAGAAATAAAACACGTCTCTATAAAGTTAAAATCAGTGCTACACCTAGAAATCATGTCTACAGGTCTGTAACCAATAAATTTGTAGAAATCATGCCTATAGGATTCCATTAATTGGTTCTGAATTCAATCGCCATTGTCAATCACTTAGGCAATATACCTATAGGACTTAATAATAATTTTGGGTTTATATTTGTGATGTATTACTGCCTGAAGTGCCCAAATTATACTGAATAAAACCAGTAGGCAGACAACAGGTCTTAACACTCGCCTTAATAAAACTGTATCTGCACTCTGTTTTCTCACATAGATATCCTGCCTATAGGATTTTAAGGTTAATAAAGTTTGTTGATTCGATTGCGTGCATTTGCTGTTATATGTGTGGAGGTCAATATGAGCATATATTTGATATTTATCTGAAAGTCCTAATTGCTTTTGATTTTCGCCTAGATTTTACATTTTTGAGCAACATAGGCTGGGTCTAGAACTATCCCAAATAGAGGTCCTAATACCTCCAGAGCCATAGATAAGGGACGGGTAGTGCACACATAGGGAACGAGCTAGAATCAACTAGAATGCTTAAGTAACAACTTAAAGATATCGGGTAGTAAAGATATGATAATCTGTGTGCTAAGTACTACGAGTAACACCCCGACTTGAGGGAGTTACAAAGTATTGCACGGGGTGATCCTATAGGCCAAAAAATGTAGGACCCCCCATTCCTCTTCGAAAATAAATCGAGTATTTTATTTGTACAAATTTCTTAGAGTAATTCGCTTAATTTAAGTTCGGCAAGGACCCACCGTTGTGGACCTCGAAGGGTGTCTAACAGCTTCCCCTCAAGGTAATTTAAGCCCTTACACGATCTCTGATGATGCAAACTGGTTATATGAGTTATTTGCTCTAGGTGCTCTAACACACCTTAATCCGTTAGGTGGCGTCTCTCTCAATTCCAATCCCTTACCTTCTCAAAATAGGAGTTGTCCCAAAAATGTCGAAACTCGATTTCACGAGAAAAAGAGGGCGCGACACATCCAACAAAGTATTCATATTTCTCCTGTCCAATTTCCATTCAAGACAGATGTTGTATTTTATTTTATATTCTTAGTTGATGCTCATGCACTTGTGACACCAGATTTTGGGGAGATTACGGGTTGTCATGTATTAAAATTGTTAAAGATATTATTATTTATTCTATAAAATCCATCTTTTACTATTTATGAGGAGGAAGGTATGATTTCAAAAATATTAAAATGAGAATCAATTTAAGTAATTAGTGTTGGCTTTCCTGATAGCGGTGTCCGGCGCCATCATGACCTCTAATAAATTTTGGTCGTGACATCACACAGGATTTTAATAGGCGGGTCCTTGCCCCTGTGGATTTTCGTTAAAAATACGGGTATATATAAAAAGTTTAGTAACGGTAAAAGTATTTTTGTTCGTAAAGTATAACGAAAATATAGACAATATTTTAAAGTAGATGGATATTTCTACCCTTTTCCCAAGAATTTATTATGGAATCATATTTAGAAGTGTATTTTTTACAATTTTGACTATTTTTGGCCTATTATAAGATTTGGTATAGCTTTTGAGGTGGAGTATGCTATTTTAAAATTTATTTCTAACATCATGTGCATTTTTTGTTTTGCGACTTCTGGAGTTGGCAAGTCTATCTCACCAAAGTATTTAGTCTTACTTGCAATTAGGTATAAGATTGTAACGACCCGACCGGTCGTTTTGCGTTATCGGACCCAGTTCCCCTAAATGAAACTTCCTATAGCGGCTTATTGTGATTTATGACTTGCAGGGGTGGGTGGTCCGGGCTTCGGTAGTGTTTAGAGAAATATTGGAACACTTGGTTCCTTCAGGATGGCCTTTAAGGCTAAGTTTGACTTTGGTCAATATTTTGAGTAAACGACCTCATAGTCGAGTTTTGACGGTTCCAGTAGCTTCGTATGGTGATTTCGGACTTGGGCGTATGTTCGGAATGGGTTTTGGATGACCCGGGAGCGTTTCGACGCCAAATATCGAAATAAGAGTTTCCTTAAGTTCATATTGTGGTTTGGGACGTGTTTTTGTGTTATCGAGGTCCGAACAGATTCTGAGATAGGGAAAAGTTCCATTATGTCATTAATGACTTGCTTGCAAAATTTGGTGTCATTCCGAGTAGTATAGGTCGGTTCGGTGCATTGTTAGCGAATTTAAGAAACTTAAAGTTCCTAAGTTTGGTTCTAGGGGTTTTGAGGTGTGATTTTGAGTTTTAGCGTTGTTGTGGGGGTTCCGAAGGCTCGAGCGAGTCCGTATTATGATTTGGGACTTGTTTGTATATTTGGACGGGGCTCGGGTGGGCCCAGGTGCCTCTCGGGCACCAAACGAGGCCAAAAACCAGGTGAAGCAGTTGCTGGTGCACCTGATCTGGTGTGACCGCAGGTGCGATTGCCTAGTCGCAGGTGCGAGACCGCTTCTACGGTCCCAGCCTCGCAGGTGTGACTCCCAAGTGGGTTGCCCAGTTCTCGCAGGTGCGGGCCCCTTCCCTCAGGTGCGGAGCCGCAGGTGCAAACTCCTGCCCGCAGGTGCGAGCCCAGGCTCTTTTCCCATTTCCCCCAGGTGCGGTCGTCGAGTCGCAGGTGCGGAAACCCCTGTAGGCAGTAAGGTATTTAAATGGGGGATTATCCCATTTTCACTCCATTTTCTTCCACCATAGATAATTTTGAGAGCTTAGAAAAGAGTCCCACGACCTAGCTACTAAAAAGTAAGTGAATTCTATCCTAAAGTTAGTTAATGCATGAATTCCTAGTAGAATTTAACTACCTAATTAGTGGAAAATTAAGGAATTGGGTAGTAACCTAGGGCTTTCGAGAATTTAGCGAAGTACCCGTGAATTGGCTATGAAATCATACAAAAATCATATATTAATGATCCTTAGGTTATGGGTGAGTGTTTCCTTCGAGAATTTTTGGAATCCGAGCATGCGAGCCCTGGGTTGGATTTTGGAATTTCTTCAAGAATGATGAATTTGACTAAGTAGTAGGAGAATTCCATGCTTTAATTATAGTTTGATATATTTACGTAACGTTTGATTAGTTTCGAGTCCTTGGGTGACGATTTTGGAGTTTCGGGCGCATTCTTGACCCGGGGAGTAGGTTCGACATGAGGTGAGTCTCCTTTCTAACCTTGTAAGAGGGAACTGTCCCCCCAGGTGATTTAAATGGCTATGTGCTGATGTTTGTGGGGGCTACATACGCACAAAGTGACAAGAGTCCGTACGTAGCGACTATTATTGTTATGTACAGGTAGTTAGGCCTACACCATGTGTTTTCCTTGAACTGAACTATATGCTTAATGAATTAATGTTACATGCGGCTTGTTTCCCTAAGATCATGGAATTTGAAAATTTTTAAGGAATTTTTCACCAAAAAGTAATTTATAAAGAATAAATGTGTGGATTGTGTGTGCATGTGACCGCTTCGCAATTTACTTGCGCGAGCGGAGTGTTATTTCCCCTACTCTCATGGGAGAAGGCCGTACACCACGATGAGATTGAAAGATATATTATGGTTCGGGCCGTTCGACCCTCGGCAGTGCATAGATATGATCATTATGATGGCTCAGGCCGGTTGTCCTTATCCTGTATGCGCGTGCTAAATTGTTAATGATTATTTTATGGATATTGAGTGGTCAGATATTTTAAAGGAAAGAAAAAAAAAGAAGAATAATAAAGTAGTAATTGTATATTTACTTCCAGTATTTATTTGAATTACTGATACTTTTAATATTTACTGTTTTTATCATCCTTGTATGTTTGTTACTGATATTATATCTTGTTTAATCATTTTGTTGGACCTTAGTGAGTGTCAAGTCGACCTCTCGTCACTACTTCTTTGAGGTTAGGCGGGATACTCACTAGGTACATATTTGTTTATGTACTCATGCTACGCTTCTGTACTTAATTGTACAGGTTCTGAGGATGGTGCATCTGGTTATCATACCGGAGCTCGATTCTGATCATAGTTGGACCTGACTTCACGGTGAGCTGCTTCTCCTGACGATCCTCGGCAACACCATAGAGTTTCTTTTGCTTATTTCCCGTCTGTTTCTTTCAGACAGTGGGACTGTATATTTTATCTTTTGTATATTCTGTTAGTATGCCCGTAGAACTTGTGACACTAGTTACTGGCACACACGTGGTAGTTATTATGGATTTCAGGTATGTATATATTGGCTCACGCCTCCTTATGACCGCTTTTGATTAAAACTGGCTAATTATCCTTGTCGATTATGTTTTAAGCTTTAAATAAAACTTGGTAAATGTTGAAATGTTTAATCAAACAAGAAAGAACCCATAGTAAAATGAGTGTTGGCTTGCCCGACCCCGCTGTTGGGCGCCCTCACGACCTAAGTTAGGATTTTGGGTCGTGACAACATGGTATCAGAGCTCTAGGTTCACGTAAGTCTCATGAGTCACGGGCAAACCCAGTAGAGTCTTGCGGATCGGTACGAGGGTGTCTGTACTTATCTTTAGGAGGCTATAGGGTGTTAGGAAAACCTCTCCTTATGTTTATTCTATCGTGCAGTCGATGGTTTAATAAATCTCATTCTTCTATTCTCTCACAGATGGTGAGGAGGCGTGCATCTGATGTGCCAGACCTGGGAGGGGCCACTACCCCCGTTGTTCGAGGCCGTGGCAGAGGCTGGGGGAGGGCACCAGCCCGAGGTAGGGTACGAGGGCGTCTCCGAGCTATTGTAGTAGCACCACCACCAGAGGATCCTACTATAGAAGAGCAGGGTGAGGTGCCCCAAGCAGGTCCTGCTCTAGTGGACTTTATGACGGAACCATGCTTCCAGGAGATCATGGGCCGTATGATACGGTTTATGGACACTATGTCCCAGGCTGGTTTATTTCCAGCAGATCTAGCCACATCTCAGGCGGGAGGGGGGGGGGGGCTAGACTCCTACCGCCCAGGCTGCAAGTCAGGCAGCAGCATTACATCATACCCTGGATACACTTCCCGTGGGTGGGGTCCAGCCTGTAGCAACAACACCTGAGCCCATACCAGCTGTGGACGATGATCCGCAGAAGTTATTGGATAGGTGGACTCGATTGCACCCTCCAGTCTTCGGGGGTGAGCAGGCGAGGATGCCTAGGATTTTTTGACAGGTGCAGGGACATGCTGCACAATATGAGGATATTAGAGTCCCATGGAGTGGACTTCACTAGCTTCCAGTAAGAGGGCAGAGCTCGCAGATGGTGGCAGTCCTAAATTCTCAGCAGGCCAGCAGGTTCTCCTCCTATCACTTGGGAGCAGTTCACTCAGATATTTCTAGACATATATATTCTGTAACGACTCGACCGGTCATTTTGAGCTCTAGCGCGCCGTTCAGCGGTTTGGAGTCGTGGGCAGCTTCGTTTAAGGTATTATGACCCGTGGGCGTAGTCAGAATTGAATTCCAGGAAGTTTAGAATTGATTTGGAAAGAAAATTCTCATTTTAGAAGCTTTAAGTTGGAGAAATCAACTAAGATTGGAATTTTGAGTAAACGACCTCCGAATCAGGATTTGAAGGTTCCAGTAGGTTAATATGAAGATTTTAGACTTGAGCGTATGGTCGGATCGGGTTTTGGATAACCCGGGAGCGTATCGGCGTATATTGTGGAAGTTAGCATTTTAGAAGGATTTCATGAATTTGGGCTTGAAGTGCATATTAGTGAGAGTGATGTCCGTTTTGGATTCCGAGTCTGGGAATAGCTCCGTAAGGTGATTCTGGAATTGGGAGCGCGATAGGAGGTCCATTTGGATATCCGTAGGTCATTTTGGGGTCATTTGGCTAAAGACAGAAATTTAAGTATTTTAAAGAAATCCGACCGGAAGTGGAAGTTTTGATATCGAGGTCAGAATGCGATTCTGGAAGTTGGAGTAGGTCTCTAATGTTGAATATGACTTGTGTGCAAAATTTGGGGTCAATCGGACGTGGTTTGATAGGTTTCGGCGTCGAATGTAGAAGTTTGAAATTCTAAGTTCTTAAAGAAGTGGATTTGGGTGCGATTCGTGATTTCGGCGTTGTTTGATGTGATTTGTGGACTCGAGCAAGTCCATATCATGTTTTGGGACAGGTTGGTGTGATTGGATGGGGTCTCGAGGGCCCCGGGTGGATTCCGGGTGATTGACGGATCAATATTTGAAGTTGGAGAAGGCTGAAGGTTGCTGTCATCTGGTGTCATCGCACCTGCGAGGCTTTGACCGTAGGTGCGGAGCCGCAGGTGCGGGAGTTTGGTCGCACCTGCGAAATCGCATGTGCGAAGAGGGATCGCAGGAGCGGGAGTAGCTGGGCTGAGTCAGAGCCGCACCTGCGATAGAATTTCCGTATGTGTGGAGCTGCAGGAGCGGCTATTGCACCGCAGGTGTGAAAATGGCTGGAGGCAGTGGGGGGTTTTAAGAACGGAGTTTTTGCCATTTTCTTCACTTCTGTCATTTTGGTGTGGCAATTTTGGGAGCTTCAAGAGGGGGATTTTCAGCAAGCATCACTAGGTAAGTGAATTCTTCCCATTCCTAAGTTAAATATGTGATCTTGCATGGATTTGAACATGAAAATTGGTAGGAAATTTTTGAAGAAACCTAGAAAATGTAAATTTGTAATTTAGCCACGAATTTGAGTATGGAATGTAGAGTAAATTGCATGATTGAACTAGTAGATCTATGGGTAGAATGTATCTTCAAGAATTTCGGATATCCGAACACGTGGGCTCGAGGGTATTTTGGTCTTTTCTCCAAGCGGGGTTGGGAAAGTATATAATCAGAATTTGTTGTGAGTATTAGGATGAATTTTCATTGCTTTGCCATTATGTGGTACTTTCAGAGCGTTGTGCGTCCGTTGGAGTCATCGGAGGTGCTTGGAAGCCGGTGTGGGAAATTCGGAGCGAGGTAAGTCTCCTTTCTAACTTTGTGAGGGGGAATCATCCCCATAGGTGAATTAATTCAGTACATGCTATTATCTTCGGGGGATACGTACGCACGAGGTGATGGGAGTCCGTGTATAGCTACTATTATGCCATGGCCGGGTAGCCTAGGACCCACTAGCATGCCTTGTGTGTGTACCTGCAACCCTGCCTGTAATATTAAACTGCTAATATGACCGAAAATGTAATTGAATGTCTAAAAGAAAGCTAGAGTTCATATTGTTAACCCTCTAGAAAGAGAATTGGTTCCGCAGTGGATATATGTGTACCTGGACTGGGTTGTATCATGGAGTGTCACAAAACTTGACAAATGAGTTTCAAAAACAAAGATTTCAAAACCTATATTTCATGTTTTTTTTAATAAAGATTTTACCACTTTCCTGAGAAAAATTGTTTTCTTGATAAATTACAGATTTATTATGTGGATATGTGTAACTTTGGGTGCCTGAGTCGCTTGAGTGATTCGCGAGCAGGAAGACCCTGTATTTGTGTATGTATTCATATGAGCACCTGAGTCGCATGTATGATTCGCGAGCAGGTTAGCCGTATTATTTTAACCGCGTTGCATGATCAATTCGCGAGCGGGGCAGATAGATGCATCTATGGTTCGAGCCGTTCGACCCTCGGCATTGCTTGCGCATGATATTTGCTGCGTAGTTGCTATGATATTTTGCCATGTTACTGGCCTGAAATATTAAATTATCGATTGAAATGACAGAGATTTAAAGTTATTAAAAAGACTCTTTTGGAAGAAGTTGTTCCTTCCCGTCGATTTATTATTATTAGATTAAATCACCATGTTGAGTAATTGTTAATATGACGAAGATATAAAGTGTTAAACGTGATAGGAGTTGAAAGATATTAAATCCTATTTTATAAATTGCCTATGATAAATCATTCTTAATGTCATACCTAAATATTCTAAATTGACCTTTAGTAAGTGTCTAATTTGACCTCTCGTCAATACCTCCCTGAGGTTAGGTGGGCGACTTACTGAGTACACATTGTTTTTTTGTACTCATGCTACACTTGCTGTGTAATTTATTGCACAGGTACTTTCATAGCAATGTGGAGGATTCGGAGACTTAGGCGAGTTGCATCATCCGGAGGCGACCCGCAACTGACAGAGTCTCCTTCGTACTGTATTTGTTTGATTTAAATTTCCTTGTCCAGTTGTATTTCGGATAGGCTTGTAATGATTGTTAAATTCTTAGAAATTGCTCATGTACTTGTGACACCGAGTTCTAGGATATGTGTTGGGTTATAATTGCTTAACTGTAATCTTTAAACCATTGTTTTAATTAACATAATTTTATTTGGTTATTATGTAATGAAGTGAAAGGAAGTGTTTTCATAAATGTTTTAAACAGAAAAGTTATTTCAATTAATTAATGATTTGGCTTGCCTGACATTGATGTCTGGCGCCATCACGACTGTAGGGATTTTAGGTCGTGACAATATGGTATCAGAGCGCTAGGTTCCCGTAGGTCTCACGAGTCATGAGCAAGTCTAGTAGAGTCTTGTGAATCGGTACAGAGACGTCTATACTTATCTTCGAGAGGCTACAGGGCTATTAGGAGTACTTCCCTTCTTGATTCTTCATCGTGCGAGTTGATTCCTTTGAGGCTTATGCCTATGTTCATTCCTACTCAATCTTGCGTATCGTGAAGCACTTGCTATGGATCAGGAACCCGAGGAATGAGAATGGTGCTACGAATGTAATCCGAGATGCTTCCATATGTAATTGGTCGTGGCTGTTGTTATGGCCCTACAAAAGGGTAATATGTTATTTCAGCTCAGTAGTTGTGTTTCTAGGAACCTTAAGGCTATGCTTGGGCAGTGATGATGTTTGCAATTGATTGTCGCGCGGTGTCGATATGATGATAGAACGTTTGCCCGTATGTTGGGGGAGATGAATGGTTTGAAGGGAGGTCTTCTCAGAGTGTGATTTCGAGATTTCAGTGCTTTTGTGCCGGCAGAGGAAGAGCATTTGGGTTATGAATTGTCCGGTTGGGGTTGATAAGGTAGTAGGACTTGGTGTCTTCAAGTGAGATAGGATATGCACCTGTGACGTGTCATCGTCGTCATTTATCAAATGAAATGTGTTAATTTGTCGGTGCTATAGGTTCTTCAGTTGCGTGGGGTCAGAGCATTGAGAGGAAGCATTGAAGAATGCGGTTGGCAGAGATCGTGAGGTGCGGTGGTTCAGTGCCGGGTAAAGGTTGGTAATGGAGGCAGCTAGGGAAGAGATGATCTTCTGAGAGCTTGAAGTCGTGGTGATCTGCTGGTTTGGGAGCTACAAAGAATGATCCTGGAATGAGGTTAGGCGGTGGTTCTATTTCTAGGAGGCTAGGTGTAAGAAGCGGAAGTCGAGCAGTCACAAAGTGGGGGAGCGGCAGCACAACTTGGAATTTTGGGATATTGTTGCACATTTAATGGATTTCCATGAGGAGCAGACGGATTAGTAAGTTGGTAAATGAAGAAGGGCGTAGGATGGGGTATTGAATTCGCAGAGAGCATGCATTTCAGCGTCGTTGGAAGGTGCCCGCGGATGATTTCCACAGGTGGGTTGTCTTCTGGGATAGGTTAGCAATGGCGGGGTTGGCAGGTTTCTGTGAGGGGTTCTAGTGGCTAGTCGGTAAGAGGCAGAATGTGAGAATGATGCTAGGGATTCTGACTATTTAGGGAGTGCTAGCAGGAGGATCTAGAAGAGTTGGACGGATTAGTTGAGATAGATCGCGTTATAGAAGGAGAAATGATCTCAGCAGGGTCTAGAGTGGTGCAAGAAGTAGCTTCGGGTTAAGTGGGGGAGTCCCACCATCTACATTTAGGACGTAGGATTGTCTTCGCATGGGGTTGAGGATTTTCGGCGTGTTGGCAAGTTATTTCAGCTAAAAAAAGGGAGTAAAATAGTAATTGTGCGTGGGATTTGATGAATATGTGCAAAAGTTGGCCCTGTCGCATCAGGGTTAGGCTTTGGAAGATTCAGAATTTATGCTTAAGGCAGGAGCGAGTTGTAAGGATAGTGACTCAGTCACGTGTTTCATTGAAAAAGGTGTTCCTGTTCTAGGAGAGCCTTGGAGTGGATTGTATTCGGGGCCAGTCAGAGTGGGTGACTCTCAATAACGGTCCTAATGAGTTCAAAAGTTAAGAATGCGGCGATTAAGGATTTCAAGTAGCAGTATGATCGAGAATCAAGCTTTTGCAGAGTAATTTCTGAGAAAAATGAGGATGGTTGGAATATTCTATGATATGTTTCAGCATGCAAGATAATATTGGAGGAGTGAGAGAAATAGACTCCGGATTGAAGAATGATTATCAGAAGGGTATGAGACGGGTTGCGGGGTTTGGGCAGCATAGTCTCGTGAATCAAGGTCACTCGGGATGAGTGAGGGTTGAGTTTGGTTTGGTTTGAAGGAAGTTGCTACTATTCTTGAGGCAATAGCAGATGATTAAAAGAAGATGGATTGATTAGCCATGGTTGAAATGGCACATTTGCGGCAGTGATCGGTTCCTTTGATGTGATTTAGTTATGCATGTGGTTTGTGCCGGTGTATGCGGGGCTTGTCGGCCGTCGTAACGGATCTCATGTGGGAGCATTTGAGTGCTATGGCCTGTCATGTGTAGGCGGATCCCGGGAGGGTTATGGTGGTATAGACTACTACTTAAGGGTTTGCATGATTGGGTGATAATGGGAATTCACTCGCGTGTTGAGATGGTACTCTTGAACTGAGTCAAGTAAAAAGTTTCTATATGATGAAGTGTTTACCCTATCGGTGGTTCGGAAGTTATGATGGAATTCTTGCGCTACCTCATGTTGGTGTGTTAGGTGCGAAAAGTAGTATGTAACTGGGAGTAAGAATCGAGATTGAGGTCCGATGTTTATAAGGATTTCATGAGCTCGGAAGAACAAGACAAAGTGATTTGAAAGTTCAGAGTAAGCTGGAGTCATCTTCAGTGTCACCTGAGAATGATATTCGGTGAAAGAGGCTTTGTACCCTGGTCATAGGTTCTTGATGTGTTTTGAGGCCTTAGTGTGGTCGATGTTATGGATGGGCAGACTTGTTGCCTTGGGTGGAAAGTCGTGGAAGCATGACCGCGAGAAGATTGTATAAAGTGTGACATGTAGTCACTTGATGGATTTCGGATTTGGACTGAGTATAAAGAAGTGCAATATTGCTTAATTGAGAATTTACGCCTGGAGGGCGTTCGGTTCAGTTGCTTATGGATTATGGGGTGTTAGTCCCGGTGATGATGGTTTTTCTCATGTATTATGAGAGGAAGTTGGTTAATATGGACCCAGGCAAAAGCTATTAGCTTAGTTGGTGCGAGCAAGGTGGCTCGATGTTTGTGGATGGATTTAGATATGATTATGGGATCCGTATGAGCCAGGCATGTTCCTTTTCAATAGAGCGCTTTTCATGGAAAGATATTAGAACAATGGGTGTTGTTTCGTCTTCATCGAATTCATGTGTTATTGTCATTGTGCCGTGTGAGTTGTGAAACAGTTTGATAATTTCTTATGGTTGAGGTCCCGCTTAGTGGGGATGTTATGTGAGCAGGATAGCTCTTGAGATCCTAAGTGTATATATATATATATCGCACCTCAGTTGTGATTGAGTTATGTAGCCTACAACTTTATCAGTCTCCCCAGGATGGTATTATGCACTTAGCGTGCTTATGATCGATATTCAGTAAATTGTAATAGTGAGCAAATCAGCTCCGTATATATATCTTCTTATGTTTATTTTATGTGTGGATCGGGTGGCACGTCGCCACGGGTATGTTATTTGGATCGGGTTGCACGCCGCAACAATGTGATGATGAGAAGGGTTAATATGTATTTATTTTCTTGCGTTTATTTCCTATCTTCTGGTAAGAATTAATATTAGTTGCGTCAGCCGAATAGTTCCGTCCTGAGTCGATTCTTATTATCATGTTTGAGTTATGGTCTATTGGCGCGATGTGGTATCATGTGAGGCTGTTAGCCATGTTTGGGGTGATTTGTTGTCTGAGCAGTTCATACTGGGTGAGACGAGATTATCGGATCAGGGATCAGTGCGATGAGGTTATGTGAAGTGTATATTAAAGAACAAATACCATTATTCAGGTTCATAGTGAAGTGATGATTCTAGTCAAGATGAGGTATTCAAGGATTTGTTAACTCTACAGTTGAGCATGAATTTCTGCACATTTCCTCCGTTGTGGTGGTCTCGTCAGCATTATAGCAGGGTGTATGTATATTTGTTATGAGGTGCATCGGGAGCATCAGATTCGTGGACCTTGGTTATTAAGGTTCAGGGAGCGTCATTGTGGTCAGATGATGAGTTATGCGGTGCATGGTGCCGATTCAGCAAGGGTATGCAGTTATGATCTTGTATATAGTGTGCTAGTTGATGCAGTGCTTATATATTGGAACTAGGCCTGGCTAGAGAATTTCAGGTGTTCGAATGAATTCTGAGCTTATTATATGGAATAAAGAAGGAATCTCCAGATTTGATCAAGCTATTGTGCTCAACTGGGTTGTGGTAGCACGGGCAGGTGCTCGAGGTGTTAAACAGTGATTCCAGGTAACTCCAGAGCAGTTCTTAGCACGTTCGAGGACGAACGTCGATTTAAGTGGGGGAGAATGTAATGACCCGACATGTCGTTTTGAGCTCTAACGCGTCGTTCAGCGGTTTGAAGTCGTGAGTAGCTTCGTTTTAGGCATTATGACCCGTGGGCGTAGTCGGAATTGAATTCCAGGAAGTTAAGAATTGATTTGGAAAGAAAATTCTCATTTCAGAAGCCTTAAGTTGGAGAAATCAACTAAGATTGGAATTTTGAGTAAACGACCTCCGAATCAGGATTTGAAGGTTCCAGCAGGTTCGTATGAAGATTTCGGACTTGGGCGTATGGTCGCATCGGGTGTTTGATAACCCGGGAGCATTTCAGCATATATTGTGGAAGTTAGCATTTGAGAAGGATTTCATGAATTTGGGCTTGAAGTGCATATCAGTGAGGGTGATGTCCGTTTGGATTTCTGAGTCTGGGAATAGCTCCGTAAGGTGATTCTGTAATTGGGAGCGTGATTGAAGGTGCATTTGGATATCCGTAGGTCATTTTGGGGTCATTTGGCTAGAAATTTGAAGGTTTTAGAGAAATCACGCCGAAAGGGGAAGTTTTGATATCGAGGTCGGAATGCAATTCCGGAAGTTGGAGCAGGTCCGTAATGTTGAAAATGACTTGTGTGAAAAATTTGGGGTCAATCAAAGGTGGTTTGATAGGTTTTGGCGTCAAATGTAGAAGTTTAAAATTCTAAGTTCTTAAAGAATTGGATTTGGATGCGATTCGTGATTTCGGCGTTGTTTGATGTGATTTGAGGGATCAAGCAAGTCCGTGTCATGTTTTGGGACAGGTTGGTGTGATTGGACGGGGTCTCGAGGCCCCCGGGTGGATTCCGGGTGATTGACGGATCAATATTTGAAGTCGGAGAAGGCTGAAGGTTGCTGTCATTTGGTGTAATCGCACCTGCGAGGTTTTGACCGCAGGTGCGAGATTGGGGCTGGAGCTGAGGACCGCAGGTGCGGGAGTTTGGTCGCACCTGCGGGTGCGAAGAGGGATCGCATGAGCGGGAGTTGCTGGGTTGAGTCAGAGCCGCACCTACGATGGAATTTCCGCAGGTGCGGCTAGTGCACCGCAGGTTCGAAAATGGCTGGAGGCAGTGGGGTGTTTTAAGAACGGATTTTTGGCCATTTCTTCACTTCTCTCATTTTGGTGTGGAGATTTTGGGAGCTTCAAGAGGGGGATTTTCAGCAAGCATCACTAGGTAAGTGAATTCTTCCCATTTCTAAGTTAAATATGTGATCTTGCATGGATTTGAACATGAAAATTGGTAGGAAATTTGGGAAATTTTTGAAGAAACCTAGAAAATGTAAATTTGGAATTTAGCCACGAATTTGAGTATGGAATGTAGAGTACATTGCATGATTGAACTAGTCGAGCTATGGGTAGCATGTATCTTCAAGAATTTTGAATCTCCGGGCACGTGGGCCCGAGGGTATTTTGGTCTTTTCTCCGAGCGTGGTTGGAAAAGTATATAATCTGAATTCGTTGTGAGTATTAGGATGACTTTTCATTGCTTTTTCATATGTGGTAGTTTTGAAGAGTTGTGCGTCCGTTGGAGTCATCGGAGGGGCTTGGAAGCTGGTGTGGGAAATTCGGAGCGAGGTAAGTCTCCTTTCTAACTATGTGAGGGGAATCGTCCCCCTAGGTGAATTAATTCAGTACATGCTATTATCTTCGGGGGCTCCGTACGCACGAGGTGACGGGAGTCCGTAGGTAGCTACTATTATGCCATGTCCGGGTAGCCTAGGACCCACTAACATGCTTTGTGTGTGTACCTGCAACCCTGCCTGTAATATTAAACTGCTAATATGACCAAAAACGTAATTGGATGTCTAAAAGAAAGCTAGAGTTCATATTGTTAACCCTCTAGAAAGATAATTGGTTGCGCTATGGATATATGTGTACCTGGACTGGGTTGTACCATGGAGTATCACTAAACTTGACAAATGAGTTTCAAAAACAGATTTCAAAACCTATATTTCATGTTTCTTCTAATAAAGATTTTACCACTTTCCTGAGAAAAACTATTTTCTTGATAAAATACAGATTTATTATGTGGATATGTGTAACTTTGGGTGCCAGAGTCGCACTAGTGATTCGCGAGCAGGAAGACCCTGTATTTGTGCATGTATTCATATTAGCACCTGAGTCGCAGGTATGATTCGCGAGCAGGCTAGCTGTATTATTTTAACCGCGTCGCATGATCGATTCGCGAGCGGGGCAGATAGATGCATCTATGGTTCTAGCCGTTCGACCCTCGGCAGTGCACATCTTATTATTGTTGGTTCACGCCGTTCGACCCTCGGCATTGCTTGCGCATGATATTTGCTACGTAGTTGCTATGATATTTGCCTAGTTACTGGCCTGAAATATTAAATTATCGATTGAAATGACAGAGATTTAAAGTTATTAAAAAGACTTTTTTGGAAGAAGTTGTTCCTTCCCGTCGATTTATTCTTATTAGATTAAATCACCATGTTGATTAATTGTTATTATGACGAAGATATAAAGTGTTAAACGTGAACGGAGTTTAAAGATATTAAATCCCATTTTATAAATTGCCTATGATAAATCATGCTTAATGTCATACCTAAATATTCTAAATTGACCTTTAGTAAGTGTCTAATTTGACCTCTCGTCACTACCTCTCTAAGGTTAGGCGGGCGACTTACTGAGTACACGTTATTTTTTTGTACTCATGCTACACTTGCTGTGCATTTTATTGCACAGGTACTTTCATAGCAATGTGGAGGATTCGAAGACTTAGGCGAGGTGCATCATCCGGAGGCGACCCGCAGCTGACAGAGTCTCCTTCGTACTGTATTTATTTCATTTAAATTTCCTTATCCAATTGTATTTCGGACAGGCTTGTAATGATTTTTAAATTCTTAGAAATTGTTCATCTACTTGTGATACCGGGTTCTGGGATATGTGTTGGGTTATAATTGCTTAAGTGTAATCTTTATACCATTGTTTTAATTAACAAACTTTTATTTAATTATTATGTAATGAAGTGAAAGGAAGTGTTTTCATAAATGTTTTAAACCGGAAAGTTATTTCAATTAATTAATGATTTGGCTTTCCTGACATTGATGTCCGGCGCCATCACGACTATAGGGATTTTGGGTCGTGACATATTCCACCCTCTGAGAGGGAAGAGATGCGATATCAGTTTGGGCAGCTGGAGCAGGGACAAATGTTAGTGACAGATTATGAGACTAGATTCTCAGAGTTTTCTCGCCACGCACTCATGATATTTCCTACTGATGCCGAGAGAGTCCAGAGATTTGTAGCAGGGCTGCACTCCGGTATTAGGGCCAACATGGCCCGAGAGGTGGAGATTGGGACTCCCTATCAGCTGGTGGTCGAGATAGCTCGTCGGATTGAGGGATATTGATCGAGAGGTAGAGAACAGGGCCAGCAGGACAAGAGAGCCAGATTCTCCAGGGATTTCAGAGGTGCCCCAATTAGGGTCAAAGGTCAGTTCGGTAGAGGTCAGCCCAGCAGGCCTCCATATTCAGCACCCCCACCACCTCCCCGAGGTGTTCCAGCGAGGCCTCATTTCAGCGCCATGCCAGAGCGTTCCTACCGCCCTCCAACCATCCAGAGTTCACCCAGTGGTTTTTCTAGTTATCCGAGATCCACAGTCCCTACTTCAGTGCTATGCCAGAGAGTACACATCGCTCTCCGGCCATTCAGGGTTCCTCTTCGGGGAAGCATGCTATGATACTTGGAGGTTGTTATGAGTGTGGGGATCCAGGTCATATGAAGAGGCATTGTCCCAGGTTTCGGGGCAATGCAGTGCATCAGGATTATCAGCCTATGGGTCCAGCACCAGCCGTCAGGCCACCTAGTGGTGGGGGACAGGTCGGCAGGGGTCGTCCTAGAGGTGGAGGCCAGTCAGGGGGAGGTCAGCCAGCTCCTGTTCATTCTGGCGGGGCTCAGTCTTCTGGTTCTCCAACTAGATACTATGCTATTCCGGCCAGATCAGATGCAGTGGCCTCAGACGTCGTGATCACATGTATTATTACAGTATGTGGTAGAGAGGCATCAATGTTATTTGATCCAGGATCCACCTATTCCTATGTTTCGGTCTTATTTGCTCATTTTCTGGATGTTCCTCGTGATTCTTTGGGTTCTCCTATATGTGTGTCCACTCCTGTGGGCGATTCTGTGGTGGTAGACCAGGTTTCCCGGTCCTGTATGGTTACGTTCTGCGGGTTCGAGACTCGAGCGGATCTCTTATTGACCGACATGGTTGATTTTGAGGTTATTTTAGGCATGGATTGGCTATCTCCTTATCATGTCGTGCTATATTTCCATGCCAAGATAGTTACTTTAGCCATGCCCGAGTCGCCTAGGCTGGAGTGGAAAGGTTCCTCAGTTAGTGCAGCCAGCCGGGTTATTTCATTCATGAAGGCTCGACATATGGTCGAGAAGGGTTGCCTGGCCTATCTTGCTTATGTGCGGGACACCACCGCTGAGTTACCGACGATTGATTTAGTGCTAGTTATTCGAGAGTTTGCCAATGTATTTTCTTCAGACCTTCTGGCCATGCCTCCAGATCATGATATTTATTTCTGCATTGATTTAGCTCCAGGCACCCAGCCTATATCTATTCCTCCGTACCGCATGGCTCCGAAATATTTGAAGGAGTTGAAGGAGAAGCTTGAGGAGTTGTTGGCTAAGGGGTTCATTAGACCGAGTATATCGCCCTGGGGTGCTCCAGTTCTATTCGTGAAGAACAAGGATGGGTCTATGCGGATGTGTACTGATTACAGCCAGTTGGGCAAGGTCACCATTAAGAACAAGTACCCTTTGTCGCACATCGATGATTTGTTTGACCAGTTGCAGGGTGCTCGGGTGTTTTCTAAGATTGATTTGAGATTGGGATATCATCAGTTGAGGATTCGGGCCTCAGATGTTCCGAATACAGCTTTTCGCACGAGGTATGGCCACCATGAGTTCCTGGTAATGTCCTTTGGCTTGACTAATGCCCCAACAACATTTATGGACTTGATGAATAGGGTGTTCAGGCCTTATATTTATTCCTTTGTCGTTGTCTTCATTGATGACATTTTTATTTACTCACATAGCCTGGGGGAGCACGAGCAACATTTGAGAGTTGTGCTCCAGACTTTGCGAGAACAAAAGCTATATGCTAAGTTCTCCAAGTGTGAGTTCTGGTTGGATTCCGTGGCATTCTTGGGGCATGTGGTATCGAGAGAGGGTATCAAGGTTGATCCTCAGAAGATTGAGGCAGTTCAGAGTTGGTCGTGTCCTACTTCAGCTACAGAGATAAGGAGATTTTTGGGCCTAGCATGCTATTATTGCCGATTTGTGGAGGGGTTCTCTTCTATTGCAGCTCCATTGACTAGATTGACTCAGAAGAATGCCCCGTTTCGTTGGTCCGACGAGTGTAAGGCGAGCTTTCTGAAGCTCAAGGCAGTATTTACCTCAGCACCAGTTCTGGTATTACCTTCCGTTTCGGGGATGTATACAGTGTATTGCGACGCTTCACGCGTTGGCTTGGGGTGTGTGTTGATGCAGGGAGGGAGAGTTATTTCTTATGTTTCGCGCCAGCTGAAGGTTCATGAGAAGAATTACCTTTTGCACGCTTTAGAGTTGGCGACGATTGTTCATGCTCTTAAGATTTGGAGGCACTACTTGAATGGGGTATCCTGTGAGGTTTATACAGACCACCGCAGCTTGTAGCACTTTTTTAAGGAGAGGGACCTTAATTTGATGCAGCGCAGATGGCTTGAGTAGTTGAAGGATTATGATATCACCATTCTTTATCATCCGGGCAAGACAAACGTGGTAGCAGATGCCTTGAGCAGGAAGGCAGAGAGTATGGGTAGTTTGGCTTACATTGCAGTAGAGGAGAGACCTCTAGCCTTGGACATTCAATCCTTGGCTAATCTCCTAGTGAGGTTAGACCTTTCATAGCCTCGCCGAGTTTTAGCACAAGTGGTTGCTCAATCTTCGTTATTGGGAGAGATTAAGGCTCGGCAGTTTGATGATCCGTACTTGGCAGAGCTTCGGGAGACAGTGGTTCAGGGTGCCGCCAAGGAGGTTACTATTGGCGAGAATGGTGTTCTGAGACTTCAGGGCCGTTTATATATTCCTAATGTCGATGGCCTGATAGGGAGGATTCTAGAAGAGGCACACAGTTTTCGGTATTCTGTCCATTCTGGTGCTACGAAGATGTATCGTGATTTGAAGAAGCATAACTGGTGGAGGCGGATGAAGAAGGACATTGTGGAGTATGTGGCTAGGTGTATTAATTGCCAGAAAGTTAAGTATGAGCACCAGAGGCCAGGAGGCCTACTTCAGCAGATGCCCATTCCGGAGTGGAAGTGGGAACGCATCACTATGGACTTCGTGGTTGGGTTGCCTCGGACTCTGTGGAAGGTTGACGCGGTTTGGGTCATTGTGGATAGATTGGCCAAATCGGCGCATTTCATTCCAGTGGCTACTACATATACTTCTGAGAGGTTTGGACAGATCTACATTCGGGAGATAGTCCGATTGCACGGCGTGCTGGTGTCCATTATATCAGATCGAGGTCCTTAGTTCACCTCGCACTTTTGGAGAGCATTTCATAGTGACATGGGTACCCCAGCACAACATTTCACCCTCAGACTGACGGCCAGATGAAGCGTACAGTTCAGATATTGGAGGACATGCTCAGGGCATGTGTGATTGACTTCGGAGGTCAGTGGGACCAGTTCTTTCCTTTGACCGATTTTTCTTACAATAATAGTTATCAGGCCATCATCGAGATGGATCCATTTGAGGCTTTGTATGGTCGGCGATGCTGTTCTCCTATCGGGTAGTTTGAGCCGGGCGAGGCTCAGTTATATGGCACCGACCTGGTGAGGGATGCTTTGGAGAGGGTGAAGTTGATTCAGGAGAGGCTCCGCACAACACAGTCCATACAGAAGAGTTACGCGGATCAGAGGGCGCGTGATGTATCATTTATGGAGGGAGATAAGGTTCTGTTGAAAGTCTCGCCAATGAAGGGTATTATGAGGTTCGGGAAGAAGGGGAAGCTGAGGCCAAGGTTTATAGGTCCCTTCGAGGTGTTGAGGCGAGTTGGGGAGGTTGCTTATGAGCTAGCTTTGCCTCCTAGTTTGTCAGGAGTTCATCCGGTCTTTCATGTATCCATGCTCCGGAGGTACCACGCCGACTTCTCTCATGTGGTTGATTTCAGCACTATTCAGTTGGATGAGAGGTTGGGCTACGAGGAGGAGCCAGTTGCTATTATTGATAGACATGATCGCCAG